>CAUYSK010112615.1:0-91789 GCA_963575035.1 Avahi laniger
CTATAGTTCGCATAGCAATGTCATGTGATTTCCATTATTGGATCTTTATATCAGTTTTATTATATAGATATTATCTTCACTTTCTTTTTATATTAAGAGATGGGGTCTTGCTCTGTTGCCCAGGCTAGGGTGCAGTGGCATTATCATAGCTCACTGTAACTCAAACTCCTGGGCTCAAACAGTCCTCTGCCTCAGCCTCCCGAGCAGCTGGAAGGAACTACAGGCATGCACCACCATCACATCTGGCTGATTTTTCTATTTTTTTGGAGAGATGGAGTATTGCTCTTGCTCAGGCCGGTCTCAAACTCCTGGTCTCAAGCAATCCTCTGGCCTAGACCTTCCAAAGTGCTCGGATTATAGGCATGAGCCACTGCACCCAATGTCATATAATTTTTGTCTCCATAAATTGCTTATTTTAGATACTTCACGTAAGTGATACATAATATTTGTCCTTTCGTGTCTAACTTATTCGTGTCTAACTTATTTCACTTAGTGTAAGTTTTCAAGGCTCAGCAACATTTTGGCATGTATCAGAACTTCATTCCTTTTTATTGATGAATAATATTCCACTGTGTGTATATGCCACATTTTGTTTATCTATTCATCTGTTGATGGACATATGTTACTTCCACCTTCTGCCTGCCATGAATAATGTTACATTGAGCACTTGTGTGCAGCTATGTGTTTGAGCCTTGGTTCCTCCAAACTATTTTGACAGGGCTTCTATATCCATTTTTAAAAATTGAACATAAATGCTAATATGTGTCTATTTACTTATACACATGTACAATTATACACATGTACAATTTTTCTGATGTATGATGTACATAATAAATGTACGTCAAAGTAGAAAAATGAAAAGGTGAGCATAAATGAATAAGCATAAATGAATCCGACATAGACAGAAGTAAACATAAATATATGTTTCTTCCTGAACCCACTTTGGAGACAATGATGCACTGCTCTTCCTGAAGGAATATGTTTTTGACAGCCAGGCTTGTCTTAACGTTCTGGTGATAGCTTTTCCTGGGTTCCTTATGTCTTGGACAATCTGATGAAAGCTATGGGCACCCTCTCTAAAACTTCCCTCTCGGGTAAACGTTGCATTTCCAATATAAGCTTGGGACATCCTGAACTCCAGAAAGCCCCACTGCAGATTATTTGCTGGAAGGACTGATCCAGGGGAAAAAATTCAGGCATTTTTGTGGAGTGGCGTTGGGGATGCGGAGAGAGAATTATCCCCATCTCTGTGGCCCTGTTCTGAGTCTGTAGGTTTTTTGGGCAAACTGACCTTGTCCAAGAGAATAACTAAAGCAAAATAGATGGAAAATACAGAAAGTGAGTTGAGTCAGAGAATCAGAAAGCACTTCTCGTAGCCAAGGCTGTCAGACCGGACCGCAGGTGAGGACGGAGTGGCAGAAGTGGGGGAGAGTGTTGGATGGGGTTTGTGCATCCTGGTCTCTGATGACGCCCGTGGACTCCAGTTGGGGTGGTGACAGGTGGTCTGGCCTCAAGCAGTCAAACTGACGGGTGGGATGATGTCAGATTGCCACTTCGGGGAAAGTCACTGAGAGTTTGGGTTTGGGGTTTCCTTTCTGCTTTGGCCCTCGGAATAAGCAGCAGCAAGACATTTTCACATTTATCACCTGATGTGTTGCCATCTGTATTAATTAGAGTCCAATCAGAAAGCAGAAACCATTCTAGGCACTTCAAGGAGAAGGCTGTTTAATATAGGGAATTGGTTCCAAATGTCTCGGAAGGACCAATGAGCAAAGGGACGAGGTGATGCTCCAAGGCCAGGAAGCCGCTACGATCCCTGGGCGGGAGCCCACAGCCCCGCTTGCTGTCGAGCAGCGCTGCCACCCTGCTGTCGCTGCCGCTGGAACAGGACAGCTGCCGCGGGGCAGCAGCTGAGGAGCTGCACCCCCACCGATGCTGCTGAGTTGCCTGCCTCGGTTGCCACTGCCACGGCCGCTTCGGAAGTCACCTCCAGAAGCAGAGAAAGCTGCTTCTCCCCTCCTCATGCCTTCCTGTCTCTCACCAGTTCCCTCCATTGGAGGAACCTGCTGGAATTTGGGAAATGTAGTTTTCAGGCTTCCATCCGGCCCCTGGGAAATACGGAGAGGAGGGAAGGAAGCTGAGAGCCATAGGCAAAGCAGCAGCATGCACAGTAGTTAACGCAGACGCAGACGCAGACCCCAGCCTCCCTCTCTCCCCTCCCCCGTCACTCTGTTTTAACTGCTCACAGCCATTGCACTAGAAGTAGATTCATGGTTTACAAGTGTCTTTTGTGTCCCCCCTCACTGGGATATAACCTCCGTGAGGGCAGGAGGTCTTGTCCAGTACACTTGCTCTAACACCTAGAACAGGGGCCTGAGTCAGTGCTCGAAAAAATGTTCTCCTGGACTACTTTGTCCTCTCCCAAGCAGAGTGAGTGGGTGTGCTCCCTTTTAACCTACAAAGAAACCAAGGTCCAGAAAGTCACGCCTTACCCAAAGGAACCCAGCTGCCACGACATGCCCCCCTGGCCAGCCTCAGGAAGGCTTTGGGTGAGGACAGCGATGACTCCCTGCGACGCCTCCCCGGTCTGGCTGCCCTGAATGAGCTGCGAGCCACGACGTGGATGCCTCTTTCATGTTTCGTGTGTTCCTGGGACTGAGGCCAAGAAGGGTTGGCTCAGCCATGACCTCCCCGGGGCTGGGAACTTCCTTCTGCCCCCCCAAAAAGGGCATCCCATTGGCTCTGCCCAAAGGACCGTGATGTAGGTCAAGTAGTCTAGCAACTGAGGCCAGGGCTGGGGAGCCAGAAACGACACCCTGTGCGGGCCCCTCCCTCCTCTGTTCCCAGGGTGGAGCTCTCAACCAGAGTCGCTGCTATACTTATGGTGACCATATTTCCCAAACCAAAAATTTGTACATGTGATTAGACACATAGGATTGTCCTTAGAGGGAAATGGGAGAGAGTGTTAGGAATAGGGTCTACGCTAGGGTTTCCTAACCTTGGCATTATTGTCATTTTGGGACAGGATAATTCTTTGTTGTGGGGGCTGTCCTGTACGTTTTAGGATGTTTAGCAGCATCCCTGGCTTCTACCCACTAGGTTCCAGTAGTATCCACCCCTAACCCCCTACTCATGACAACCAAAAATGCCTCTGGGCATGCCAACTGTCCCCTGGGGGGCAAAAGCACTCCTGATTGAGCACTGATCTATCTCCAAAGCACAGGACGTACTCTATACTGGATGTGCCCAGTGGCCTGGAGATGGTGCCCAGTCTGGTAGAGACATACAGACCCTGCCCTTCAAGGCAGAGAGGCAGAGTCCTATCCCTGGTCTGTGGGAAGAGGTAGAGTCCTGCCTTTGAGGAACTCTTGGACTAATGGGGGAGCCTGGACAGTCCCTAGAGAGGCAGAAAAACATGGTAGTTAAGAGCACGGACTTTGGTGTCAGAATGCCTGAATTCAAATTCTGGCTCTGCTGTTCATAGGATGAGTTACCTTTTGTGCCTCAGTTTCCTTATCCGTAAAATGAACATAATGATAGCATCTATCTTTAAAATTTTATTAAAATTTTTAATTTTATATAACACTTTTATTTTGTAGAACAGTTGTAGATTTACAGAAAAATCGAGAAGTATAGAGAGTTCCCATATATATCACCTCCAGTTACCGCTATTATTAACATTTGTTACAATTAATGAACCAATATTGATACATTATTATTAATGTTTTAAAGCCCCTGGTTAATTCATATTTCCTTAGTTTTTACTAATGTCCTTTTCCCTGTGTCAGGATCCCATCCAGGGCGCCACATGACATTGAGTTGTCATGTCTCCTTGGGCTCCTCTTGGCTGTGACAGTTTCTTAGACTCTTCTTACTTTTGCTGACCTTGAGAGAGTGGAGGAATACTGGTCAGGCACGTCGGAGGATGCCCCTCTGTTGGAACTGGCCTGGTCATTTTCTCAGGATTAGACTGGGATGATAGGTGTTGGGAGGAAGATCACCGAGGTAAAGGGCCATTCCCATCGTGTCATATCAATAGTACATTCTGTACACGTGACTGTGGCTGTCGATGTTGACCTGGTCCCCTGGCTGGATCTGTCAGGCCTCTCTGACTGTAAAGGTGCCCTCTCCCCTCCTGACTGTGCTCTTTGGGAGGGAGTCACTAGGCGCGGCCCACACTGACAGCACTGCGGAGCCTCAGAGGGTTTTCGTGAAGGTTGAATAAGTTTAGAAACATAAAGTTCTTAGAGCAGTGGCTGACATGCGGTATATAAACCCTATGTAATGATTTGCCATGGTCATGATGATGGGGAGACAAGCTGGTGGGGAGACCAGACGGTGCCCACAAAGGAAACATGCTTAGGACACTGCATTGTGTGAGGCAGAACCATGGCCCCCAAAGACATCCCAGGAATTTGTAAGTATGTTACCTTCCACGGCAAAGGGACTTTGTAGATGGGATGAAGGGTATGGACCTTGAAACAGGACACTTACCCTGGGTTATCCAGGTGGGACAATCCAGTCACATAAATCCTTAAAAGTGGGGACCCTTTCCTGGCTGTGATTAAAGAGTGTGCAATAGGATGACAGAAGGTCACATGTGCAACATGAGAAGGACTTGACCTTCTATTGTCAGCTTCGAAGGCGGAAGGAGGGGACCCAGGACCCAGAAAGGCCCATAGCCTGGCCAAAACCTTCAGTTCAGCCCCGTGAGATGCACGTTTGACCTCTGCGCTACTGAGCTGTAAGATAACGAATTCGCATTGCTTAAAGCACTGATGTCATCACGGCAGCCGTAGGACACCAACACATGTGCCGGCAAGCAGGGGCTGGAAGTGGAAACACAGTCCTCAGGCAGAAACTGCCACTTACTAACTACAGATGAATCAGCCTCTTTCCCTGCAAACTCAGTTCTTCCTAACAATAATAATAACCAAAAAAACACTGATGATGATTCCGTCATTTCTTGAAGGCCAGCTTCACGCCAAGCAATCTTAGGCCTTTTAAAACACTGTCATTTAATCTCCATACCAGGCATACCATACTTTCTCCATGCTTGTATCACAGATAGAGGGCGAGACTGCCCTCCTTCCCTCCCAGGTTAGCTCCTTGCTGATAGCTAACTCTCAACAAGCCAAAGTAAGCTCTTCAGTAAGCCCAAGTCCCTTAAATCCAGTTATTTGGAGAAGGTGTGTTTGCTGTCTTAGAGACCTTGTTTTAAGACTATTTAAAAGACAGTCCTTACGCATGTGACCAAACATTGCCAGAATACGTGGGCTATCCTGCAACCATTTGTTCTTTCAGTAAGCATCCATTAATCACCAGCTGTTGAGCCCCTGCACTCAAGAAGCTCAAGGTCTATGGGAGGAGTGAGGCGTGGATGGGCATGACCGTAACTGGGGCAGCGTGGGGTTGTGGCCTCCAAGAAGCATGCCATAGTTGCCTAACTGGCGAGGAGGCGCGAGGCTGTGGGAATCTGGGAAGTCTTCAAGGAAGTGATGCATTTAATTTGGCCTTTAAGAGCAGGTAGCTTCATCAAGCAGAGATGATGTCAGTGGCATTCTAGGCAGGACAGACAACACAAGCAAAGTCACTGAGGAAGGGAAGCAGAGGCCTGCAGCTCTTTCACTTCTCACAGCAGGTGCTTATGGAGCAGCCATTGTTATTATCCCATTTTGCAGAAGAATGAATTGAGGCACAGAGTAGTCGAATGACCTGCCCTAGAGTGCACCCTGCTTATAAATGGTGAGCTGGAGTTTGCAGCTGCAATCTGACTACAGAGCTCCTGCTCTTAATATTTTTCTCACATCTGCTGGGGCAATGCAAGTTTAGCAGGGTGAATTCTGAACTTGGGAGTGAATAAGTGAGAAGATGCATTCAATGCCTCTGTCATTCAACAAATATTGATTGAGCACCCCTGGGTGCCAGCTCTGTGCTAGGGTAGGGGGCAAGGTGACCTCCCTCAAGGAGGGGGCAGCTGTGTGGATGGGGACCTGCCTCCCTGCTGAGTGAGTGCCCCTGAGAGATGGGGACAGAGGAAAGAAAGTGTGGATGTCAAAGGCTGGCCCTTGGCAAAGCCCTTCCTCAGGAGGATGGGAGAGGGAGCCGAGTCAGTGCGGGAGACTGCGGAAAGTGGCGGGAGAGGCAGGAGGACAGAGTCCAGCCCCTTCCTAACATTCGCAGGGACCAGGAAACCCCACAAACCGCCCCTGGCTCTCAGCCCTCCCCTTTCCGCTCGCACTCCTGGCTCAGTTTGCGCAGGGGCCTCACAGGCAGGAGCCTGCGCCAACCCCAACCGTGCGCCCAAGCTCTGGCCTCACTCTCCACCCTGAGCGCCCCTCAGGCCCAGAGGGGGCCACATGCCAGAGTCACCTTCCCTCTCATGAGGACAAACTGAGGAAAATGAAAACAAAACAAAACAAAAAAGGCAAACGGGTATGAAGAAGCTTTTGGAGGTGGTGGATATGTTTATTACCTCAATTGTGGCAATGGTTTCATGGGGATACGTGTATGTCCAAACACATCAAATTGTATACATAAAATATGTGTAGTTTTTGTACATAAACAAAAAAAAGGAAGAAGAAGAATGAAAAAAGAAAACAAATAAAAAAGAGAATAGATTAGTGGTTGCCAGGGGCTGGGGAGGGGAGGAATGGCAAGTGAATGCTAGTGGGTGCAGGGCTTCTTCCAGGGGTGATGGAAATGATCTCATGTTGATTTTGCTGATGGTTCACAACTCCGTGAATATACGAAAAACCACCGAGTAGTAACTAAATGAGTGAATTGTGTGGTATGTGAATTATATCTCAATAAAGTTGTTACAAAAAAGTAATCGTATGCTGGGTCACGTAAAAGCTTTACTAAGTTTCAAGGGATCAAAATAATTTTTAAAAAGAAAAGAAAACAGGACAACCTGAGGAAAGAGGCCCTTGCAGGCTCTGGGAAGCAGGTTTAGGGCTGTCTGGGCAAAGAATTCCCAAATACTGGGTTCCTGGCGCCCGGCCTAGCAGACAAGTTGCGTGCTTCAGGAGGGCATGTTTCTCCGTCAGGGACCCTGGCTGTCCAGGTCTCAAGGCCACTTTGGATGGAATCACGGAAGCCCCAAGAAGAGGTTTCTTCCCATGCCCCATTCTCCAGGGAGGCCGAGTGGAGCGAGGGTTGAGAGGCCACCGCGGAGAACAGTGTCCGCGCAGTGGGGGCGTGCGGGAGGACGCAGGGTGCAGAGCACAGAGCCCTCTTTCAAGAAATTTGGCAGTGAAAGGAAATAAAGCAAGAGGAAAGGAGCTGGAGGGGGAGGGAGGACAGAGGGAATGTTTTTGTTTGTTTGCGTTTAGAAGGCAGCAGACAGGAGTATGTTTTAGTCAGAAGGAAAAGCGTCTGTGGAAAGAGAGAGATTGGAAACGGGGGTGGGGGGGATGTGGGGAGGAAATGAAGAGAAAGTATGACCAGAAAGGATCTTTGTACCTCGTCAGCCAGGGCCTATGAGGGGTCCTTACCAGCAGGGAGGACCGCTCTTTCTCTGAGGGAAGGTGGGTGGGGATCGAGGGAGCCCTGGTTGGGTGGTTTTGACAGTTCCTGAAATAATTGCATTTATTGAACACTCACCTACTATGTGCCAGGCGCTATTTTTAATGCTAAACATGTAATATCTTACTCATTTCTCACAATAACCCTTAAGATCAATACTATTATTGTCCCCTTCATTTGACAGCAAGGGAAACTGAGGCAGGGAGGATTAGTAACTGGCCCAAAGTAACACATCTAGTTAGTACCGCTCTTGGATATAGACAGAAGGGCTCCTGACTCGGAATCTGCATCATAGCCACACAAAAAACAAATTTATTAACAAAACAAGACTTCTGCTTCTGGCCATAGTGAAGTGAAAGGGAACAGAGTTACTCTCCTACCTTAAAAAAACTATGACTTAAGATAAAATATATGAAACAATGATTTTCAGACTCTGAACAAAGGCAACCCAGGACTATGATCTCTGAGAAAAGGGAAACAAATGAGGTGAGCCCTGTAATTACCCCCAGCTCACGGCCTGAGGCAGTTTCCAGGCTTCAGTGCAGGGAAGGGAAATCCAAACAGAGCTTGGATGCCTTGCTCATTGAGAAGACAGATCTAAAGAGGTCAAGGTGTTAGAGTTTACGGGGCAGAATACCACAGAGGAGGGAGCTGAGCATGTATCCAAAGATCTGCAGAGATACCTTCCTAAATCTCTGGCTGAGTACTGATTTGCACATGCATGAAAGGAAAGGTTTGAGAGAAAAAACACTGAAGGCAGAGCAGTGCCTGGAGCTCACACAGGGTTGGGATTAGTTTGTGTTCCCAATGGGCAGAAAGAAAAGACATTGTAATACATGGGATATTGGATACAATTCTCAAAAGGGTATTGTCTTAGTAGAGGTCTAAATTAACCTTAGACTAACAGCTACTCTATATCTGTCCTAGCAAATCTTAGAAGCAAGCATCAAAAGTAAAAATCTGATTCTAAGTATTTTAACTATATGCCAGAACAAAGTTCAACACTACTTAAAGAAATGCAACAAAATCTAACATCAAATATTGTAAAATTTACAATGTTCAGTATCCAATCAATATCCGTCTTAAACATAGATTCAAAAATTCTAAACAAAATTTTAGCAAATCAACTCCAACAATATATAAAAAAGATAATACACCACGACCAAGTGGGATTTATCTCAGGAATGTAAAGCTGGTTTAATGTTTGGAAATTAATCAATTTAATTCACTATATTAACAAACTAAAAAGTAGAAACCATATGATCATTTCAATAAATGCAGGAAAAGCATTTGACAAAATACAATATCCATTCCTGATAAACACTCTTAGAAAACCAGGAATAGAAGTAAAGTTCCTCAATATGATAAAGAGCATCTAAAAACAAACAAACAAACAACCACAACAAAAGGTATGCAAATAAGTAGAAAGTGTGACCCACAACCAAGTGAAAAATCAATGGGTAGAAATAGATCCTGAAAGGAAGAGATGAATGAATTAGCAGAAAAGAATACTGAAAGAAATTATATAAATATGCCTCATATATTCAAGAATGTAGAGAAAAGCATGAATACAAGGAAAGAAATGGAAGTTATAAAAAATATCCAAATGTGATTTCCAGATATGAAAAATACTATATTTTAAATAAAAAATACACTGGAGCAGATTAGATACTGTATGAGAAATGATCAGTGATTTTGAATATATAGCAATAAAATGCATTCAAAATGAAATACAGAGAAAGTGAGAGGGGAGAGGGGAAATAGACAGAGCCTCAGTGACATCTGAGGTAATATCAAACAATCTAATGTATGTGCAATTGGAGACCCAGAATGAGAAAGGGAATAACAAATTATAAGTGAAATAATAGTTAAAAATTTTCCAATTTTTTTTTTGTAGAGACAAGGGTCTCTCTATGCTGCCCAGGTTTGTCTCAACTCATAGCTTCAAGCAATTCTCCCTTCTCAGCCTCCCAACGTGTTGGGATTATAGGCGTGAGTGACTGTGCCTAGCCAAAATTTCCAAATTTGATGAAAACTGAAAACAACAGATTCAAGAGGCTCAATGAACCTAGGCAGAAAAAACATAAAAACAGCCACACAAAGACACATCATAATCAAGTTGCTGAAAACCAGTGATAAACAGAAAATTGTATAAGCAGCCAAAGAAAAAGATACATCTCATACAGAGGAACTGAGAAAAAGAATGACAGCATATTTTTCATGAGAAACTATGCAAGCCATAGGACAATGGAAAGACATCTTTAAAGTACTAAAACAAAAAGAAAAAAGAAAATGTCAACTTTGACTTCTATACTCTGTGAAAATATCTTTCAAAAATTAAGGTAACCTAAAGACTTTCTCAGAAATAGAAAAACTGAGATCTAGACTAGCCAAAGCAAATTTGAAAAGAAGTTCAAAACAGGAGGGACTAACACTAACTGATTTCAAAACTTATTATAGGCCAGGCACAGTGGTTCACACCTGTAATCCTAGCACTCTGGGAGGCTGAGGTGGGGGAATGGCTTGAGGTCAAGGTTTGAGACTAGCCTGAGCAAGAGTGAGACCCCATTTCCACTAAAAATAGAAAAAATTAGCCAAGCGTGGTGGGTTTCACCTGAAGTCCCAGCTACTCAGGAGGCTGAGGAAAGAGAATTACTTGAGTCCAGGAGTTTGAGGTTGCTGTGAGCTAGGATGACGCCATGGCACTCTAGCCCAGGTGACAGAGCAAGACTCTTGTCTCAAAAAACAAACAAACAAAAAAACTAATAATAAAATCACAGCATAATTACAGTATTGTATTCATGTACAAACAAATGATCATTTGGTATTCATCAATTATAATTTGTATTTTCCGTTTTTAATTATAATAGGTAATTTTGAATATTTTAAAATTAAAATTTTAAATTAAAAAGAATCTAAATAATTTTCATTTTTGGATTTTTTTACATTTACTTCAAAATGCATTTATAATAATATGTTGAAATGTACATTTTTTTTTCAAGACAGGGTCTTGCTCTGTTGCTCAGACTAGAGTGTGGTAGTGTGATCATAGCTCACTATAACCTTGAACTTCTGGGCTCAAGCGATTCTCCTACTTCAGACTCCTGAGTAGCTGGGACTACAGGTGCATGCCACTGCACCTGACTAATTTTTAAATTTTTTGTAGAGACAGAGTCTCACTATATTGCCCAAGCTGGTCTCAAATTCCTGGTCTCAAGCAATCCTTCCACTTCAGCCTCCCAAAGTGCTGGGATTATAGGTGTGAGCCACTGTATCTGACCAAAATGTTGTATACTTTGAAGACAATTACATTTTATTTTTAATCTTTCATATCATTACTATTAATATAACAATTATATGGAAGCCTTGATTATAAAAACATAATTGGTGATTTTACTGAAATGAGAGCATGAGAAAGAAACATAGAATACATATATAATACTTCATGAATTATGGATGTTTTTATTGATTATTCATCCAAACATTGCCAGCCCATCAACAGAACTTACAAGCATGTGCAATATTAATTAAATTCAGCAACTTTTATATTTTGCTATCTTTTATCATATAAAAAACATAGCTCTGCATGTATATGCTTATGCGCATATGCACACACATTTTTGGTTATAAGGAAGGTATATTTGTCAGACTAAGAGATTGGAACATATTTTATGTAATGGTTTGTTAGCTTTATTTATAACTTTTAACTGTCAAGATATAGATTTGGGGGGCCTCCTTTGCATACTTTCTCTGGGTTGCAAGTGTGAGGAATAGGGTGTATCTGGCAGGTGATAGACTCGGGACCTCACCCAGGTGGTCTGGCCCCAGGACCCAACTGCTCTCCACTGCACCACACTGCCTGGGAGGAGAGAGTGGGGAGGATGTTTGGAAAGCATGGAGAAGTTTCTGGAAGAGACTTGCAAAAATGCCAAAGAACCTCTCTTGGGAGTAGAATTTAATATTGAGGAGGAAAAGTTTGATGGGTAAGAGACGTAAGGTGGGCAGATTAAGGGTGGTGGGGGTCTGGGGCACTGGCTTTTCCTCTGGGGACAACAGGCTCGCTGGGAGGGGTGTTATCAGAGGGAGCTTGTAACCTAGAGCTGAGAAGCCCTGGGGTATGTTGAGACGACTCTTTGCTTCAGATAACTCCCTATTACCCTCAGGAATGGAAAGCCAGTGTCACTCAGCAGTCCTAAAAATAAATGCAGAGGAAACAAAGGCAGGTACTACATTGCGGTTAGATACTGTTGCTTCCAGATACTGCTAACTCTGAACCAGAGATCAGCTAGTATTTGAGAGCAGTTATAGACACTGCACTAAGCTGACATTATTCTCTTTAACAGTGTCAAAAGAATTTGAAAGGGAGTTCGAGATGGGTCTTGGGAAACACCACACTGGGCCAGACTCCAAGACGGTGCTAATCTGGTTGGCCAAGCCAAACTTCCACCATCCACCCTCTTCCACTAACCCAACCTTATTTGCTGGGTACACTGTTTCCAAAGATGGTCCCCAACAATCATCTCCTATCTTGGTGCTATGTTGCTCCTCCGACCAGGAGGTGGTGGCTGTCTCCCCTCCCTTTGATTTTGGGCTGGTCCTGGGACCCGCTTTGACCAATAGAAGGCACCAGAAGTAATGCTATGCCAGGTCCAGCCAAGGCTGTGGGAGGTTTGGCCGCTTCTGTCTGGACTCCCTTGAAGTCCTGGGCCACCATACAAGAAATCTACCCTCTTGGAGAAAGAAGTCCAGCCAGCCGCCACCCGTTCCAGCCATGCCAGCTGAGCTGCCGGCTGAATGCAGCCAAATGAATGACCCCGGCCAGCACCCTGGGGAGCAGAACTGCCCAGCTGAGCCCCCAGAATCACGACAAATAAACAATATGTGTTGTCACTAAGTTTTGGAGTGTTTTTTACACAGCAGTAGATAACTGACACATGTACCAAGCACTGCTAAGAGCTTTGCACGTATTTATTTGATCTTCATAGCATCCCTGTGAAAGGATTCTTCTTTAATATGCAGCTTTTATTATAAAAATTATTTTAAGCTTTCCTCCTCCCCTTGTCTGCTAAATTAATGCATTGCCTCATTCTGCTCTAAAAATAAGGGAGGCTATTTAATATGGTCATAAAAATTGGTTATGTTCTTGTCTGAAGTTTGAACGGGTTTGGGCATAGAAGCTGCGCAAATAAACATTTCTGTTTTTGTAGTTTTTTTTCTTTTTCTGTTTAGTTGACCCATAATCATTGAACATATTTATGGGATACAGAGTGATATTTTGAAACGTGTGTTCAATGCGTAATGACTAAATCAAGGGCGATTAGTATACCCACCATCTCAATCATGTACCGTGTCTTCGTGTTATGAGAGTGTGATCTTCAGCTCTGTTTTACAGATCAGAAAACCAAGGCTTAGCAGGGTAACGGTGGGAGTCCATGAACTCAGGGAACAAGTCACACTCCCTTTGGGAAGAGTGTTACCTGCTTTCTTTCTCTTGAACTCGCTGCTCCCTCCTGCCTTCTCTGTCTCAGACTCTGGCATCCTGCTGAAATCCCTCTTCCCTCTGAATTAGCTGGATGCTTTCCCTGATGGGTGGCAGGGGAAGGACAAGGTGGCCCATTAACCCAAACTGCTGTTTCCTCAGGCACCTAGAGCAGGTGTCCTTGCTGAGCCACACTGGAACTCAGGGTTGGGCTATATGCAGAGCTGGTTGGCTTGGAGGCCCCCAGGCCTGTTTGTATGAGTGTACTAATGGGCAGGCGGGCCTGGGAAGGAAAGGGAAGTTTCTGGTGCAGTTGTCTGGGGCATAGAGAGAGATGAGAGGGATGGTGTGAAAACAGCGGAGGGAATGGTGGAATCTGAAGTGTCAAGCTCAGCCCCTGGTCCACTCTTCTTCTTTGGAGATGTCGGAAAGCTGGAAGCCAGCCATATTTCTCAGAACTCACTTGCAACAGAGATCTAGGTGGAAATTAGTCTCCACCTAATGTCAATGCATTTGGAGGTGTTTGGAAGGCAAAGGTGAGGCAGGGGTCATTTTCCTGCCCTTGTTGGCTGTGTTTGCTCCCAGGGAAGGGGGCGGAAATGTGAGGTGCTTCTGCGGCAGCATTCCAGGGTCTGTTCTGTAGTCTCCTGGCTGTCGTGTAGAAAGGCAGGTTTGGCAGTGGCAGTAGCAGCTTCCTGATCCCAGATCGAACCATGGAGTGTGTTTTTGAACACTTAGCTCCAGTGGGGCCTCAGAGGGTGTGGCCCCCTGGGGTGTCCCGGGTGGCCTCGTCCTCTTCTGTGAAATGCTCTTCTCTGGGTTTGGGCGATGTTGCACGATCCTACTTCTCTAACACCTCCTCCTCTCCTGGATGGCTTCGCCGTCCCTCGTCTCAGTCCTTCTGTTCTCTCTCTCTAGATCCTCTCCCCAAGAGAGCTAACCGTCACTTCTGTGCAGCTTAGAAGGCAGCCCCTGCTCATGGCCGGAGCTCTGGACAGAGAATCCAGAGGCTGACATTGTAGCCCTGGAGCAACAGGGAACGTGTCATTCTACTCTGTGGGCCTCCGTTTTCTAACCTGTAAAATGATAGGGTTGAAAGGAAAGTTCCCTCCTAGCTTAAACCTACAATGATTCATTCCACAAACGTGTAAGTGAGGGCCTACTCCCTGCCGGCTCCTGGGCTGGGTGCCGGGCAGAAAGATGAATGGGGCGTGGTCCCTGTCTGTGTGGCCCTGAAGGACAGGCAGGCAGACAGGCACCCAACCATAACCAGAGGGCTGCCGACTGCAGTCAAGGGATGGACTGGTTCTACCAGGCGTGTTGCGAAGAACAAGACTCTCGCTGCCACCCCTGCCTCTCCCTCCTCCTCCCCAGACGCAGCCACCGTCAGTCTTTTCAGAGGATTCTTGGCATTCTTAGCATCACATTGGTTGAAAGTGACTTGCTTTGCTACTTTCTGCATTTTCAGGTGCCGATTAAGTTCACACTCTGTAAGAAACAGATTCCATTCTCTTTCATCTGCCCTCCCCATTGTGACCTTGCCCCCAGCAACTCCTTCCTGTCTTCTGTTCTCCAACCTGGTGACATCAGCCTCTTGGTTAGAGGAGGATTCCGTGTTATCATTATTGGGATTAACTGTATTTATAGGCAAACCACGCAGTATATTATTATTACTTTTCTTTCAACGTTTTGTTCTCTCTGGAGTTAGTTTCCCTTTTTTATTTGCTTAGTCTTCTTTATACATATCAGTGATTCAACCCCCAAACCATCCCCAGTAGTGTAGATGTCATTGCAATATGTTCACATGTCAGGCATCCTGTGCATTTTGTCTTCCAGGGCCGCTGACTTGCCCAGTGTGACGGGGTTCTCTCTACTCCACGGACACCTCTGAATGTTAACCCTCTGCTTCCCTTTTCTTGTCTCTGGTGGAGCACATCCTCTACCCTCCCATCGTGACAAACAGGGACGGGGAGCATGCACATTTGAGAATGTGCATGTCTTGACATGTTTTTAATCTTGCTCTTAATTGATAGTTTGGCAGAATTTCAGGTCGGAAATAATTTTCTCTTAGAACTACAGAGGCAATGTCCCATCATCTTCTATAAGAATGTTGTTGAACAATCCAATATTATCTTGAGTTCTAATTCTTTAGTGTGACTTATTTTTCTCTCTCAAAGTTTGTAGGATCTTCCCTCTGTCTCCAGTGTTCTGAAACTCCATGATGATGTGCGTCGGTGAGGGTTTTTATACACCCTTTGGCCTATTCAGTTTGGAAACACATCTATCAATTATGGGACATGCTTTCAAATAAATGACTTCTTTAGGGATTTTCTCTTCCACAATTTTCCCTTTGTGGCCCTCCTGTTATTTAGATGTTGGACCTGCTGAACTGGTGGTTTCATTTTATTGTCTTTTCTCTTCTGTTTTCCTTTGTTGTTGTTGTTTTATTTGCTGTTCTTTTGGGAAAGTCTCTTTAACTTCCAGCTTTCCTGGAGTATTTTTATTTCTATCATATTTTTAATTTCTAAGACCTCATTTTGTTCTTAGAATATTCATTTTTATAGCATCTTATTTCATGAATGTATTATCATGTATCTTTGAGAATAAATGATTTTTAGAATTCTTGGCTCTCTCTGCCTAGCAGTATTGTCCAAGTTGCTTTTTGTCTGTTTTGATTTCTGTGTTTCCTATTAGATCCTTTCCTCGTATGTCTGGCCATCCTTGGATTTTTACTGAAGAATGGCACCCTAAAAGCTCGCATCCATGGACGGGCCTTGCTGACTGTGGGCTTTGGGAACTCTGGATGTTCGTGGTTCTCACTTAATCCTCCTGGAGTCCCCAGCTGGAAGACCCTCTAGCCACTCAGGAATATCCATCTCCCATCGCTAGCCATGGCGACGGAGCGGAGGGGGCCTGTCTGTACAGAGTGGGGTAGGCGATCCGGCAGGCTAACTGCTCCTTAAACTTTCAACCAGATTGCCCGGGTTTTCTTTTTTCTTTAAAAAAAAACATACACTTTATTTTTTAGAGCAGTTTTAGGTTCACAGCAAAATTGAGTGTAAGATAGAGATTTCCCACATATCTTCTGCCCCCGCCCCCGACACATAGCCTCCCCGCCTGTCAACATCCCCCAGCAGAGTGATGAGCCTGCAGGGACACGTCATTATCCCCAAAGTCCACAGTCTACGTGAGGGTTCACCCTGGGTGTGTGGTACTTTCTATGGGTCTGGACAAACGCGCAATGCGTGGATCCACCATCGTCTAACGGTATCACACAGAGCAGTCTCACTGCCTTACCTACTCCTCCCTGCTGGCCCCCGGCAACCACTTATTTTTTACTTTTTGAAAGATTTGCCTCACCCCCGCTTCTGGAGATAACCACGGCTCGTCACCAGCCTCTGAGCCTGGGAGAGGAGGTCCCCAGGCCGGGCAAGCTGCCTCCCGACTCCCTTGTGGCTGGCTCATGACTCGGCGGTGCCTGCCATCCTCTCTCACCTTCCAAAACTTCTTGTTGTTGTCTCTTGTCTTGTTCTATTTACCTTGGTGAATATATTCCTCGAAATGGAAGCAAGACTTTGCAGGGCATGATGGGAGGTGCGTGTGCTCACTCCGTCATCATTAATTAGAAGTTTGCTCTGATTGGATTTTCTGTTGTCACCTGAAGTTCAATGGACCCAGACTGATCCTCTCATCTTCTACCACAAAATAAGCTCCTTCTCCACACACCCTGCCCTCTGCCAGCGGCTTCTGCTGCTCTTGGATCCCCGTAGAGGAAGACCTGCATTCTCCCTGCCTTCCATTTGTGGGGCCACTCTCTCAGCTCCTTCTCTCTTCCTGTGACGTCTCCCTCCCACGTCCCCTCCTGTCTGCTCACAGCCACTGCCCCCATCCAGCTTCTTACCCCCAGGTCTGAACTAATGGCCTGTGAACCTCCAAGCTTTCCCCCTCACATCTACTCTACAAATGTCTGTTTTTCCGCAAAAAAGAAAAAAGAAAAGAAAAGAAAAAGAAGCCATGGTCATTTCATTCCTGTGCTCAAAAATATTTTATTTTGTCTAGAGAACAAAAATCCGAAGTTTTGAGTTGAGCCAGCGATTTTTCTACAGCCTGACTCCAATCTACCCCTCGGGGATGCCGGTGTCCCTGCCTGTCCCCGTCTCA
Organism: Avahi laniger; assembly: GCA_963575035.1. Classification (NCBI taxonomy): domain Eukaryota; kingdom Metazoa; phylum Chordata; class Mammalia; order Primates; family Indriidae; genus Avahi; species Avahi laniger. Next base: position 17,168 of record CAUYSK010112615.1, read on the forward strand.
TCGCAGCTCAAATGCTGCCTCGGACATGGAGCTTCCCGAGTTACCCCAGCGAGGTTGCACATGTCCTTTCTGGTCCCCAAGCCCAAATCGAATGTTGTGCAATCATTCTCTGCTTATCTGTCTACCTTTGGAGTTCTTCGAGGGGAGGGACTGACTTATTCATCTGGTACTTTCAGAGCTTAGCTTGGTGTCTTGTATACAGTGAGTTCTCAATAAATTTTGAACATCCGAATGGTTAACCCTACAGGTACTCTGTGTTATTTGTCTGTTCCTGTTCCTTTCAATGTCACGGCCTTCGTTATCACCATATGAATAGCAATTTTTATAGGAAGGCCTTCTAAGTAATTACACTCCTTGGAAGTGTCAAGAAGGACTTTTCTATACTGAGGATCACTAATGGCAAACCGGACAGAGTACGTTCTTCTGCATGTTGCCTTATCTTGACTTAGTTTACTTCTTTACACACCAGTGTTCTTTTCCCAGCTGTTGTGTTAGCATCACGAGGGCAGTAATTGCTGTGCCCTGTAATTGCTGTCAGGATTCCCTGTGGCACCCAGCACCAGCCTGGTGTGGAGGAAGGATTCGTGCTTAGGAAGGATTCGTAGGTTGGCCGTGTGTGCTGTGGGGCAGGGAAAGGTAGGCAGGTCAGATTGGGGGATTTTCCAGTATGGAAGCTTGTGTGGGTCTGGGTCGGGCCTGGGGTGGTGGTGAAGGTGTGCCGGCTGGGGACCAGAGTGGGTTGGGGAGAGGGCATCTGGGAACAGCCAGTCTCAGCCAAGTGCTCTTTGAAAAGCAGGAAGCAGAAGAACGGTGAGGGAAGAGTTAGACGGAAGGAGTGGAAGACACAGGTGTGAATAGGGTGGCGAGTGCAGTGGGGGTGCAGGTTGGTAGGTAGCCGTGCAGGGTGAAGGCCTTGGCAGCAGCTTCTTCCCCCTGACGGGCTGCCCAGCCCTGTCTTCCCGGCCATTCCCCTGCCTCCGGTGCACGCTGGAGCTCCACATGGCAGTCCACAGGCCAGAGCTGCCTTCATCTCCGCCATCGCAGAGTCGTCCCTCCTTCCCCGAGTGCCACCAAGCCCAGACCCAGGCCTCTGCTCAGGGATGAGGTTCCAACCCTCTCCCGACTTCCCACTGCCTTACATGAGTCCCAAGACTGTTTCCAGACTGCCCCTCCAGAGGGAGTCCCCGCCCCCTTCCTAAGTAGCTCTGTTCCAAGTCCCAAAGGAGGCAAGGAGGAAGGAGATCGTCTGATGGAGGAGGGAGGGAATGCTCACACACAGTCTGGTTCCATTTGATGAGCTGAAACACATCAAATCATCACGGCTCAGAAAATTAATAACGAGACCTTTTCTTGACATTCCATGGCAGTGACCCCTCCTCCCCACCTCTGGAGCCTTCTCTCTCTCGCTTTGCTTCTAGACCGTGCCTCTGTTTCCCCTCCACATACTGACTCCCCAGCCCGCCCCATTCTTCTGCCCTCGGAATGGATTCTGTCCTAGGGCAGAGCTTCCGGCTGCCAAATCCATGGGGGCATCTCCCAGGCCCCTGTCACCGTGAACCCCCTGCCTTGGCCTTGGGCTGCCCTCTCTCCTGGTCTCCTTCCTTGTCGCCCGCTGACCATCTCTGCCTTCCTCCATGGCCACCTCTAGCCCCACCCCTCGATGCGGGCCCAGACGCGCTTCGCCCCTTTGCATGGGAGTAGACGGATGTGCTGCCGCCCTTGCAAGCCCAGTCTGACATTTTATCTCCTCCTGTGCCCTGTCCTAAGCCAGGAGAGGCTGAGCGGATAAGAATTCTTCCCATGGCGTGGACTCCAAACCTTGGAACCATTCTTCTTTTATTTTTAAATGGACTATTCCAGGCAAACAAAAGGTACAGAAAGCAACACAGCAAACCCCTGTGTTCCTACACCCAGCTCGAATAGTAGCCATTGCCAATACACTTGGAATCCCCCGAATACCCTCCCGACTGTGTCCCCTCTTCCCTGGAGGGGCAGCCACCATCCTGAATTGGGTATTTATCATTCCTGCAAATTCTTTAAATGTGTTTGCTACAGGTTATTTGTGCCCTTACCTGATATACAGAAGGAATTATTATGCATATTTTTAAATACTATGTAAATGAAAACACTCTTTATGTATCTAGCTTCCACTTACAGTTTCTGCTCAAATTTACCCCTCTCATGGGAGCTCTTTCTTTGCAGTATAATGTTCCGTTGTTGAATATGCCACACTTGATATCCCCCTCTCCTGTGAGTAGACACTGGAAATAGCCAGGTGAGCTCATCCCCCACCTCTCTTCTCTCAGGCAGCCACCCAGCCTGGCTTTTACTCTGTTGTTATGCAAAGAGCCTTTGCTACCACTCTGCAAAGCAACTCCCTACTTAGGACTTCATCATCTGTCACCTGACAATTCCGGGAGTCACTAACTGGCCCCCTTGGCACCATCGTTCCACTTGGCCTATTCTGCAAACCTCCAGGTGATGCTCTAAAGCCTCCTGCGGGCACAGCGTCCCAGCCCCCAGCCCGGGTCCCAGCGTGGCCTGTGGGGCCCCCTGGAGCCTGGCGCCCACCTCTCCAGCATCATCTACCCTTGTGGCTCTCTCCAGATGGCCCCCTGTGGGTTCTCTCAGCTTTTTCCCCCTTGCACAGCTTTCCTGCTAAGTCTAACCTTTCTCTCAAGGCTCCTTGTAAATATTTTCTCCTCTAAGAACCTGCCCTGAACACCCTGCAGGCCACGGCACGCGGGGCTGGAACCACGGATGGGCCCTCCGTGCGGCTGTGTGCTTATTTAAGTACAAGCCTGTGCCCCGCCGATGGCATCACCAGCGTCACCACTCTCTGGGTGTCAACAGGTGTGGGCGTGCCTCACACCGCCATGCCATTTCATTCTGCCCTTAACCCTCCGAGTGCTCCAGTGCTCGGAGTCTGACAGCCGCTCCTCAGACACGGAGGCTGCACCCAGGGCTGCGGGGAGAGCTGCGGGTTGGTCACGCCTCGAGGGGGCCGGTTTCTGGCAGCCCCTTGGCCTCCCTGCCTCTGCCTCCTACATTTGACCTTTTGTTTTCTGCCACGTTAACCTTCCCCAAGCTCTACCTCAGCCCCTCTGCGGGCCTAGAATGTTCTCTCCTCTCCCCTCTTCCTGCCCAAATTTCCCCTCCGCAGCTCCAGAATTTTTCCAGGGAGACTTCCAGGACACGCTGGTCTTCGCTAAGCACTCCAGTCCCCCTGACCCTGTGGTGATTGGCATCCAAGACTACATTTAATTAATAGGTATTATGTGTTGAGGGCTTATTATGCACCGGACATCTTTTTATTTATTATATCATTAATCTTCTCAACAAGCTAATGATATAGAAATTATCACCCTACCCCATTCTACAGATGAGGAGACTGAGGCCCAGGGAGGTCAAGAAGGTTTCCCCAGGCCACAAAGCTAGTGAGCAGCAGAGGCAGGACTCGAACCCTTGCTGAGCTGGCCCCACAGTGCCTGAGTTTACACAGATATGGCACTTGGCCATCTGCATCTGCTTCCCAGCCAGAGAAGCAGTCTTCGGAGAGCAGAGACCCCTCCTGTGTTTCTCTGGCGACCGTCCCTACCCCCTGCATATGGCCCACCCCGGATCCCGGACAGTGGCCTGTGTAGACATGGCCTGCATTCCAGGTCCCAGAGAAGGAGAAGCCCTGCTGGGAGGGCCGGGGCTAGTGCCCATCCCACTGCTGCACGGCCTAGTTAATTCACCCTGTCTTCTGAGGGTGGCCGGCTCCCCGCGCCCCGTCCCTGGCCCCTCCCGGCCAGGACAGAGGGCCTTTCAGCCTTGGCTGCCATCACGACCACCTTCTTGGGAGGGGCTGTTTTCCTAAACTTCCGATCCTGAGAGGATGCAGCCCGCAGGCCAGTGGAGGGTCCCGGGTCTGTGTGCTGGGATGTCGCTGTGAGCACAGTGAGGCCTGTGTCCCTGCCCCGGGTGTCCACAGGCCGGTCCCCTAAAGACGATTAAGGTCGGACGGCACCTCTTGGCTGGCAGCACGTGTGTGTACGTGGGAAGGCATATGCCTGTGTGAGCGCAGAGGGGCAGTAGCTTTTAACTCCCCGCCTCGAACAAGGGCCTCTTTGTCTCCACTGCTCTGACTCACTGCTCCATCAGAAGGAACGCAGTTTGATTATTTTTATAGGCTGTTTCAGCCTTCTTTCTCTGGTTCACTCTGTCCTTCAGCAACTGTTCCAAGCCCCGATCCACCTCCTTCTGCCTAGAGAAAGACAGCAGCTGCGGGACTCTGAAGCCAGTGCCCAATGCCTGGCTCAGAGGCACTCTACCTCAGTTTCCCCACCGGCAGTCTCTAAAGCAGCAGTGGGGGAAAAGCGAAAGCCGGACTGAGCCACAGAGCCTCCCTCTTCCCTTTCCCCATGCAAACCACAGCTTCCTTAGTCTCAGTGCTTTATCTGCTAACCTCTTCCATCCTCTTTGCCTCAGTTTCCTCATCTGTAAAATGGGAATAATATCTGAGAGCTTTTATAAAGAGTAAATGAAATATAAAGCTTCTAGAATAGCATCTAGCTCATTGTTAATAATTGTTATTATAAAAAAAAGTTTACTGAGCCCTTCGTTGTACCCAGGGCTGGAGTTCGCAGAGGGAGCTGTGTCCCACCCTGCTCAGACGGGCGGGTTTGCCCAGAGGAGCAGAAGGTCCGTCTTGTCCAGCGCGCCCTCTGCTGGCCGCTGGCGAAAGGCCTTGGGTGAGGGCCGGAGTTAATGGTGGGGGAGAGAAAAGCTTGGAGCCTGAGGGGAAGGGGGACTTCTGTCCAGCACAGAGCCCAGAGTGCTACTTACCCCCTTCAAAATGTCCGGCTCAGAATACTTCTCTTTTTTTGCTAGCTTGAGAACAGAGATATATTCCCCATCAGGGCACAGAGATGCTAAGACAGGACAAGCTGCCAGCCACGTCTAAGCACCTGCCCGCAACAGTTGTGAATGACAGCAGGAAGGAGAGCAGCTTCGTGCCACACGCAGGGCTTCCTGAGGGCAAAACGGCGCTTGGGCGAGGCAGGTGGGGTGGGGGAGGTGGTTGTACAAGATCATAATGGGAGAGGGTGCAGTCCCCTGAGAAACTGAAGTTAGACCGCTACAAGGACTGTCCTGAGTGAGGCTGGGCACAGTCTCGTCCCTGCAGAGTCTGGTGTAGGAGAACGCCCCTGCGCTCCGACTGCAGAACAGACCATCCTCTTCCAGGGGCGAAGTGAGGGGCTGGGAGCATGGCAGCCGGCACCTCTGGGTTCTCTGGGGCTTTCCAGGGGGCTGGAGGGTCCCGGCTGGGAGGGGAAGTGGCCGCAGCACAGTCAGGGGTACTCGTTTCTTATGTTGCAGGGAAAATGACACGCGGCTAGCTGTGCTGTGCAGGGCCCCGCAGCCCCCCAGAGGCAGATGAGGCACACAGCAGCGCTCCTTCACACAGCGCTCGGCCAGGGGACTCTGACCCCAAGCTGAGACCCCCTCGCGAGGCACCATGGGGGACAGGAAATCACTGCAGGCTCTGCACAGGTGCCCAGAGGAGCAGGGCAGGGCGGGCAAGGGAGGCAGAGCGGATGGGGGTGAGAGAGAGAAAGCGGGGAGAGTGAGAGACGGAGAGAAACGTGAGGGCAGAAAAGGCCAGAAGGCCTCAGAGTAGGGAGAGTAGTCAGCAAAGCTCTCCAGGTCCTACCCCTTTCCTGCCCCACCTTCCCCTCAAATTTGGCTTCTGGAAAGTTCCAGCGGTTTTGTGATTTGTGGGATCATCGATTTCAGTGCTGTTTTCTCAACACACTCCCCTCCCTCACCCCGCTAATACACTCACTGCTGGGCCCTGCCCCTAGGGACAGAGGCCTGAAGCCCCGACCCGCCCTGGAGGACGGAGTGTCGGGAAGGTGACCGTGGCCCCGGGGCCTGAGAGGGCGGGAGGGGCTCCGCAGAGGAGGGCAGCAGGGCGGGCCGGGATTCCAAGTGGGATGACAGGCCGCCAGGTCTGAGGACCGGTCTCTGGCTCAGCAGCTTGGCTGGCCTCCTTCCTTCCCCATCTGAATAATCCCGTTTCTGGGATTGAGCCCACCAGGATCCCCGTCACCTCACGTGTGCCACGTGGGTGTGTGTGCATCCACTAATAGCCCTACTGAGCCAGATGCCGTCCCCACACAGGGCAGGGCCACACACGCCTACCCAGGGGGCCGCACGAAGACATGGATGATGGGCCCCAGGGTGGGTGTCTCAAGGGTGGCTGCCACGGTGAGAAGCCCCGCGGCAGGGGGTCCTCCCAGCCCTGGAGCAGACTGCCTGCCTTGTTGGAACTGCCCTGGCGGGAACTTGGACCTCAAACCAGTGAAGAAACTGGGGCTGGGCCCTCGGAAGAAAGCAACGGGGAGACCTGGTTTAAGCGGGTTGGGACAGGAGAACCGAGGAACGGGAAGAGGGCCCTGAGCTCACGCACCTGTTTGTTCAGCCCCCTCATGCACTCGCAGAACCCCCCCAGCCCCCACTGCCCTGGGGCCCCAGCTGGGCTCGCCAGCCGTCTTTCAGCCTCGATGCTCCCCTCTGTCCCCTTGGTGACACACACAGGGCCCAGTGAATAGAGGACGTTTAATATTTCTGTGCTGGTCAAACGGAACACAGGTAGGGAGTAGGTGGGGAGGGGGCGGAGGGCCCCCTGCCTCTCGGGAGGGCGGCTTGTGAGGAGGGTATGTGGGGCTCTTGGGAAATGTCCAAGGAGTCTTCTCAGCAAAGGGGCCAGGTGGGGTGTTGTGAGCATCCGACACACCCAGTCCCTGGCCTTGAGTTGGGGTCCCCCATAGGGGGTCTGTGGAGAGTCTCACTCTTTCCAGCTCTTTCACTGGAATCCACACTCCCAGCACATTGGGGGACTTGGTCCTAGAGAGGGGTCTGGAGGCCCCCCAGGAAGCAGCCCAGGGTTGGGGTCAAGGGCTTTGTGAAAGAGCCACCTCCTCCCCTCAGCCCTGTCCCCTTGCCCAGGCTGGCCGGGAGCAGAGGGGAGGGGAGCAGGGCCCCCACCTCCACTGAGCCCCAGGGTCCCCGGGGTGGGGCAGAGGAGGGGTGGAGGGAGAGGGTTTTGGCCACCAACAGACACTGTAAACTTTGGTTTAAAACAATAACTTAAGTGGAGGGAGGGCTTCCAGCCTGGGGCTGGGTGGAGGGCTGGGAGAGCAATGCTGGGGAGGCGACAAAGGAAAAAGCCAACGAAAAGTTTTGGTTTTTGCTTCCGGCATAAGAAAGGTCTTTGGTCATCCGTTTAACTGGGGGACAGGGAAGAGGTGCTGAGGGCAGGTGAGAGGAGACTGCGGCGGGGGTCTGCAGGGGTGGGTGAAGCTGGGCTCCAGCCTGGCCTGTCCCCTGCTTCCTGGCAGTCCAGCGCCACCTCCGGCCTCAGGGGCCGCTCGGCTCCCCTGCAGAAGCCCACCTGGCACAGACCTCTGCGGACGAGGTGGGCGCTGGGCCTCTTCCTGTGCTCCCTGGCGTGGGGGTGGCTGGAGGAGCACCCAGCAAATGGGGGGGTGGGGGTGAGGGCCCAGTTCATCCTGGGTCCCATCTCCGGTTGGGGGCAGGGGGTGGAGCCAGGTGGCCTGAAACTTCGGTTCCCCCACCCAGGCCAGGGTAGGAGTCGGGTGGAGAGTTATTTCTTCACAGTACGGAAAAGGCGGCGGAAGGGAGCACGAATTAGGGAAGTGGGGGCCTCTGGCCAGAAAACACTGCCAGAGCCAGGTGCAAGGGGCCCTGGGTTTGAGAGGGGTGACTTAGCCCCGCCTGCGGGTCTCCGGGTCTCCATGGCGCTGAGGGGCCCTGTAGGGGGGAGCTGGTGGGGGAGGAGGGCCCTGATGCTGCTGGTGGTTGGGGGAGGCGGTATTTAGATGTGGGGGAGGGTCTGAGGAGGGCTCTGGGCCCTCCGTGTCCTTTATGTGTCCTTTACTGGTCCCAGACCAGGGGTTGTGTGTCCCCTGGGGGTGAGGACCATCCCTGCCCCCAAGTGTTCGTCAGTCGGGTCGCCTGGGGAGTTGCTGGCCCAGGCCTCCCCCATCTGAGTCCTGGAAGTGCCTTGAGGCTTGGGAGGGGCTGTGGAGTGGGACAGGTGGGGCCGGGTCCAGGAGGGAGGGGTCACACCCCTGCCCTGCCCGCCAGACAAGCCCTTAGGACAGTTCTTCTCCGGGCAGCTCCTCTTCCAGGTCCCTGTCTTCTGGAGGCCCCACGGCGCTGGGGTTGGGGGGGCCCAGGGAGGGCGCGGGCTGCCTGTCTTCCTCCGCCTCAGCCGGCTCCTCTTTCACCTGCACCTGGTGGCTGTGGCAAAGGGGTGGCGTGGGCACCGGGGGCCCTCCCCTGGTCCCCTCTGCCCCAGCCCCAAAACTCACCCAGAACTCGGGCACAGTGGGGTGTCCACAGCCCCTCCCCGGTCGGTCTCACATGCCCCAGGCCTGATCTCCCCCAGGGCTCTCTCCGAAGAAAGAGGAGGTTGGGGCAGAGACTGCCCTGGGTGGGGAAGAGGAAAGGGAGCAGAGGGGAGGAGGAAAGATAAAAAGAAGGGGATAAAAGGAGAGAGTGAGGGAGGGGGAGGAGAGAGGCGAGAGTGGAAAGGGAAAAGGAGGGGGTGTCCCTGCCACGCCCTGGGGGTGTAGGAGGGGGAGGGGCAGGGTCCGTGCTGTGTGCTCACCTGTACTGGGGTGGGGAGAGGCGAGGGGGGCTGCTGCTGCCGTTGCTGGGCAGCGGCTCCACGGGGGCGCCCACGTCGTCATGGCTGAGGGGCAGGAGGCTGCTGGCAGAGCTGGGGTTCAGCACGCCGGGGCTGTTGAGGAGGGGGAAGCTGCTCTCGGCCAGGGCGGCCTGGAGGGGCGCAGGGGTGGCCCCAGTCAAGTGCTGTCCTTCCCGAGCCCTAGAGAGCCTCCTGTGTGTCCGTCTCGCAGCCCCCCAAGCCCAGACCCAGCCTTCTGAACACAGCGCACCTCCAGAGGCAGGAACTCTGACCCTGACCTCCTACCTCCCAGCTTTCCTCGGACCTGGGCCTGGCTTATCCCCTCTGCCAAGGACAGAGAACCCCCAGATTGACAAGCCAGGAAAGGGGATGCCATTGGGTAGCCAACCTCCCTCCCTCTGCCTGGCCCTTGCCCCAACCCAGCCTGGACCCAGAGATGGAGGATGGACTGCAGGATGGTTTTGGAAACCCAGAGCAGTCTTCACCCCCTCTCCATCCTTCCCTCCTCTCACGACCCTCTGCAGGGGAGGGTAGGGAGGGTCTCTTCTATGAGGCCGGCCCTGTTGGAGGGAAAGCAAGGTGGGCTGGGGCCCAGTCACCTGGTAGCTGGCATTAAGTGCTCCGTAGCTGAGGCCCGAGATCATGTTCTTGACCAGGGTGGGGCTCCTGGGGGAGAGAAGGAGTCTTCTGCTCACTCGTTCCCTCAGCCCCTTGCATCTCTCGACCTAACTAGGCCTGTGCTGGGCCGGGGACTGTCCCATCGTCGTCCTGGGAGGCCAGAGCAGCATGGATCGGCCACCGTCTGCCGAGTTGTGTGTGTGCTTGATCTTACCCCATCCTCACGCTGGCCTGGCCCCTTCCCAGGAGAGGGTACTGAGCCTCACGGGGACCCTGGGCCCCCTCCAACATCTTGGGTTAGCAAGGGGGAGCCAGGATCCCACCCACCGGCAGTCGTCACGCCGGGCTGCCCCCAGCATTTCCTCCCTCTGGTCTAGATTTCCCAGCGTTCGGCAGGGTCTGAGCTATGGATGGCCTCAACGGTTCCACGCCTGCAAAATCCACGCTTGCCTGCCATCCCGAATTCTAGGACACGTAGCACGCCATGTGCGCAGCCCGTGCCCGTGCTCACACAAAATGCTTTCCCGCACTGGAGGTGTGCGGGAGCCGGGCAGGAAAGGCAACGGTTCAAGGGCTCGAGGCCGTGCCTCTTCCACAGGGAGGGCCCTTCACAGGGGCTGAGCAAGGCGGGGAGGAGCAGAGGTGCAATTCGAACTCCGGTCTTTTGATTTCAAGTCAGTAATGAGACGTGACAACACCTCCTATGGGGACTGGTCCCTGAGGTCACTCCATAGGGATGGCTTCCCTTCCATTTTCCAGGCCCCCGCCCTGCCCCAGCCTCCCACAGCTGCCTGGGGTGCGAAAGCTGTTGGCTGGGGAGAAAGAATATTTGAGGGGAACAGGCACCCCAGAGATATCTAACTGGCTTCAGACTTCTCTCTCCTTACCTAGGGCCTCTGGCCGAGAGGCACAGGCAAGCGAGCACCTGGGTGAGGGTGTCTGGGGTGGGGAAGGCCATGGTGCTACATGGAAGCCAAAAGGGAGCTTTTGACCCTGCCTGGGTCCTTCAGTTTCCATTTAAAATGCCGTGTGGTCCAGTGGGGCGCAAAGGACCTGGGGGCGAGGGGAGACACCTGGTCCTTGACCCAGCTCTGCCACTAATCTGCTACGTGGCTTCCTGCCAGCCTCTTGACCTCTCTGGGCCTCCTTCCTGTAAAATGGAGAGGTGGGGCCCAGGGACGTCAGAGGTCAGCTCATCCTGGTGAGCTGGGGGAAGCAGGGGCCCTGGGGTGGCAGTACCCTCGCAGCCTGCTGGCCGGCATCTGTGTCCCATCTCTGGCCATGGCTACTGTGGCCTGTCTCTGGCACCAGGTCCCCCTTGCCCCTTCCCTCAGTCACAGTAAGGACAGAACAAGACATAAATGTCTGCCACTTCCAGTTTCCAGCCCCCCTCCCCAAGCACTAGGCTCTTCCACTTCCTTTCTCCTCACACCCCCTCCCTCCCCCAACTGGGAAGGCTTTGGCGCACACGGTTACCCTGGTGCACCCTGGCAGGGCTGTGCCCACGTACCCCGTCATCTTTGGCGGTCTCCGCTTCTGATACTCCCGCTCGTCCACGGTCCACACGGCACCCTTGACGTTCTCCACGCGGACGAAGCACTTGTGCAGGCTGAGGTTGTGTCGCACGGCGTTCTGCCGGTGCAGGGAGGGGATCAGAGGGGCTCACTCACCCCTCCGGTGAGCACTCACAGGAGAGTCCTCATCCGGCCCCATCTCCCCCAGTAGCAGCCTGAGCAGAAGGTGGGGCTGGGCTGGGGGGAGATCCTGCCAGAGGGAAGGAAGCCAGGGGCTCCAGCCTCTTCCCCACCAATGACTGACCCATTTCATTACCTGCCCCCTCTCCCTACCACATTTTGGAAAGTTCTACCAACTCAACGATGTCTAGTTAGTAATAACCTGATTCACCATCTTCACCAATCAAAGACACACACGGCCGTTCCTCAGGGCTTCTGATCAGTATTAGATCATATTTGAGCCCTGGCGCCTCGGTGAGCCCAGGACACCTCATCTCAGGTGTGTGCGCAATTTCCACTAAGCTTTTAAGAGTTTGGGAAATAACTTACGAGCCCTCACTGCTACCCTCACCGGCCCCTGGGAGTCCCGGAGCTGTGGCTTGGAGCTTTAGCTTAGAACAGACAGCTTATTTATTGAGAGCATGCAGTATACAGTAGAGGCCTAATATATACTTGTTGAAATAAACTGGGAGAAAGGAGGTGTGGGTTTACAGCTGAAAGGAGAGAAAGAGGATAAGTCACCTTGTCACTCCCACCTCCTCCTGGCAGGATAACTTCAGGAATTGGGGTCATCTGGTTTATAGGACACTTGGGTGGGGGTGGAGCTTGGCCCACTTCCACCCCCCATGGGAGCCTTCCCTTGCCCCCTCCGTGTGCCTCAGCCCTGCCCCCGCACCCACCTTTCCCAGCGTCAACGTCCCCCACCTACATTCTGTCCCTGCTACCTGTCCTCGCTCAGCCTCTCCGGCCTCATCCCCATCCTTGTCTCCTCTTTACATTTCTAAACGGGGAAGAAAGCGGGCAGGGCGGGCAGCCTGTGCCCCTGGAGATCCCCTCTCCCTCTCTCCCTTCCAACTCTTGCCACTTGCAACTGGCCCGATTTCATTACCAATTTTAATTTGCCTCTAATTAAATCCTGTGTATTTTTCCGACTCACTTGCTAATCCACGAGGGAGGCGGGCGGCTGGAGTGGAATCTCTTGGAGCGATAATTACAAAGGGCCTAATCACGCCGGGGCTCCTGCCTCGGAATAAATTTGCCCGCATTACGGAGCTCCGATCCTCCGCTTTGCAAATGAGAATGACCCCAATTTCCGAGGATGGCCTCACCGGGGCTTTTTTCCCTCATTTCGAAGCCTGATTCGTGATGAGAGACTAATTCGTTACGCTGAAACATTAACGGCAATTTAAGGGGTCTGGCGGGGGCCGCGTAAACAAAAGGACGGGCCCACAACACGGGCCTTGGGAAGGGATGGACACAGGGGGAGGGCCAGCCAGGACCATCAGCCTGGCAGATGGCAGCTCTGTCCCTGGATGAACGGCAGCTGGCCTGGCCCACACCCGCTCCCAACCCTTCTGCCCTGGTCTGGGTAGGCAGCATCACAGGGTGGGGGCCAGAAAGTGTGAAGAAAGAAAGAAAGAAGGAAGCCAAAATAATTTAGGAGGGGAAGAGAGACCTAAGGAGCAGCTGAATGGGTGGAAAGTAGAGGTAGAAGGGAAACAGTTGAATGTAGATGGGACCTATTTCCCAAGTAATATGAATGAAGCGTAGCTGAAAAAAACCTGAAGGTCAGAGTGGACCTCAAGCTGAGATGGATTCTGCTGTGCAGTGAGGACACATGCAGCACCCTCAGGCGGTGGAGTCTACAGCAGAGCATTGCTAACTGGGAAGGTCACCCTCTCAGCCATTCACTGTCTCCAGCTCAGCCATCTTCTTACTGGGACCTGGACTAGGTGAGGGGAGATGGAGGTAAAGAACTGGGAGGGAGAGACACCCTACAGAGATGACCAAGGCTGGACAACCAATCAAAGGTGGCAGGGTTGGAATATTGAGGGAGGTGGCTTTGTGGTGGTCATTGAGTGGTTTAAGGAAGGAGCTAAACCAGCTCCTCCTAATCTCAAGAGAAGAGAGAAGTAGAAAACTGCAGCGGGGCAGGGCGGGTAAGCTCGAAGAGGAAAGGAGGGTAGGTGGGTGAGTGGTACTCTGCCCCTAAGCAGGAGGTTGTCTTATGGAAATCAGGCTCTACATTGCCACCCCTAAAAGGCAAAGGATTCAAATGCATTGTTAAAGTAAACATTAGGTAATAATCATAATGATCCCTCAACCATTTATAAAACCTGGTGTCTGAACTGGTCTGAAGGTTGAAGAGTGGACCAGACGGCCCCAAAAAGGCCCTGCTGGCTCAGAAAGAGGGCAGGACTCTGGTTGGCAGGAAATGACATCACTCACAGCCAATCACAGCAGCTGTCCCAGCCCGGACAGCCTCTCTCTCAAGCTTTGGGAACGGGGTATGGGGATATGGAAGGTCACAAGTCACGAAGCAGTACCTCCTGCTGTACTCAGTACATTTCTGGGGCAGAGAAGGCCGGGCTTGGTGCAGACCCCACCCAGCCCTGTGCGCTGGTGGGGAAGAGGACCTCAGTAACACTTGTTGAAACCTGGTGGCCTTGGGGGGAGCCTGTTTAACTGTAGTTCCTGCACTGGTCAGCAGGGGGACTCAAGAGCCAGGGATGCAATTAAGGTTCTGAGCTAGGGACTCCTCCCCTGGTGTCTAGCCTTCCCCACAGGGCCCGGAAGTCTCTCCTCCTTCCCCCATCCCTCTCCCAATTTAGATACTGCTTTCCCACCCAGCCATGTGCACGCGAGCGTGCGCGTGCACCCATGCACACACCCATCTTGGCTAGAAAAATAAATGGCTTAGCGCTCTAGCCCACATCTCTGTGTCCCATTTTTCTAGGGTCCCCCTCTTGCCTGCTCCTGGTCCCCCAGGAAAACTCTTATGGCTGAAGGTGTTGAAATGACTAATTGGATGGAGACAATTATCTTTCTGCTGCTGACGGCAGAGCTGGGGCGAGAAGCGAGAGCCCGTGTGCGTGCCCGGGTGCAAGGCCCACCCCTGTGCCGGGCTTGCACATCCTCCACTCTGGCTCCAGGACACGGACTGTCGGCCAAGGTATCAGGACCACGGGGTCTCTGCAAATTCACCCCAGCCTCCGTTCCAAGCCTGGACATGACCAGTTCCTGGAGGGCCTGCTTCCTGGGGCTAGAGTCTTTGGGGCCCACAGGGGAGCACCCTGGAGAAGGATTTCTTCCCAGAAAGGCAGCAAGGCTGGAAGGAAGGGGTCATTAAGAGGCGGCTATAGAACATTCCACAGATCCTGCTGTGGTGGAGGTGAGGGTAGGCACCTAGCCCTGCTAGGTGCTGGTGGGGCCAGTTCTGCAGAGCTAGTTGTTTAGGGAACTAATTATTAGGCAGCCGTGGTCTCAACGGGACGTGGAGATGTCCAAAGAGGGCTGGGGCCCAGGGGGAGGTGGAAGGGGCAGCCTCACCTTCCAGGTGGCGGTGTTCCTGCGGAAATAGGCGAACATCCTAGTGAACCAGTTATAGATCTCATTCAGGGTCAGCTGCCTGTCGGGGGTTTCCAGGATGGCCTGCGGGCAAGGAAAAGCAAAGGGAGCCTCAGCCTGGGCCTCGAAGGCTCGCAGCAGCCCTGTGCTCTCCCCCAGGTTTCCTCCCTGGAGCCTGGCCCCAGCTCGCACGTGAGCAGGAGACCCGCTGCAGAACGCACAGGTGAGAGCGTGGGTGGGTGCCTGCAGCCCCGAAGGGCAAGCTGCCCAGCCCAGCCGAGGCTAACGGCGGCACGGGCCTCCAAGCGCCGTTCACCGGTGCAAGGAGCATAGATGCCGCTCGTGGAGGGAAAATGGCTTCAGGTGCCCAGCTCTGCACTGAGGATGAGGATGAAAGCAGTGTTCCTGGGACGGAGATGTCCACAGGGCGGAGGCTGTTTGGAATTTATCCTGATGTTGGCAAAGGGCACTCTAAGCCTGGGACAGTATGTGAGACTGTGTGAAGGTGTGCGTGCCCGTGGGGGAGCCTCAGAGAGGACACAGGCGTAAACGTCTGCTCCTGTGTGTGACTCTCACGTGAACACTGAGGTCATGAGGCAGAGGTGCAGGTGTGCGTGTGTGTGAGTGAGAGAGGGGGCGGCTCTCACGGGAGTGCGAACACGAAATGCGCACGTGAATGGCGCGGCGACGTGAGCGGTGAGAAGCAGCCGCGTCCCAGAGACACGGTAGTGTGAGCAGCAGGCCGACTGAGCCGAGGCCTGCAGGAGAGCCTGGACAGCAGAGAAAGAAGACACAGGTGTGGAGGGAGAGGACAAGGGGTCCCTGGCCCCAGGACCCACCTGCGGGCCGCCCCAGGCTGGAGTTCAGCCTGTGTGCCATTCCCCACCCTCCTCCACCTTTGGTGCTCACCTGGCGGATGAGGGAGGCGTAGGTGAAGGGGGGCCTGACGTCGGCGTTCTTGTAGAACTCGTGATTCTGCGCCAGCTCTGGGGGAGACAGGCAGAGGACCAGGCGGCCAGATGGGGAGGCCCAGCCTAGGGAAACCACCCCTCCCCGAGGCGGCCCTGCAACCCCAGCCTGCCCTCACCTGAGGAGATGGGGGAGCAGAACTTGTCGCTGCTTCTCCGGCGGGCAGGGCCCCCGCTGTGTAGGGAGGCAGAGTTGAGGCCAGGGGGCCGTAGGGGGGTGACAGGGGCAGCGGCTGAGGTTGGGGGGTGCACGAGGCCATCTGGGAAGGAGTCTGCTGCAGAGACGGTCACCTAAGAGAATGAGGAGCCGGGAACCGGGTTCGGCTGTGAGCAATGGGCAGGGTGCTGAGACCAGCACCCAGGGCGGGGGTCCTGAGGGTCGGGGCTCGTGGAGGGGTGCTGGGAGGCAGGGAGGGAGCGTCACTCACTGGCTGGCCGAAGGGCTTGGGCTCGGAGGGCCGCATGTGCAGGTGGGCCATCATGGCCTGCAGCCGCTCACTCTCCTTGGCCAGCTGTGAGGGTGCAGAGGCAGGAGGTGAGCAGGAGGCTGGCCCTGAGCGGCAGCGGCTCCTCTTCCTTGCGTCCCACCCTCCTCCACCAGACTCCACAGAAAGCCCTCGCTCCAACCCGACTGGCTCCACGCCTCAGCATCCCAGCTCCCTCTGGCCCCTCCACGCCCTCAAGGCCAGGGCCCAGGCCGCCAGCTCGATGAAGCCCTCAGGACCACAACTGTCAGAGCCTTCCTGTGTGTCCAGGCTCCAGATCCTCGCCGCCTCTACAATGGGGGGCCTCCTTCCTAACAGCACACGCCTGTCCTCCCTGAGGGGGGCAGAGGCTGTGGCTGAGCGACACCGACAGCCGTGCCTAGAGCAGTGGCACTTGTGTGTGCCGGCCTCGCAGACTGAATGGAGATGCAGGAACGGATGAATGACTCACTCACCCCATTCATAAATTCAATAGGTCTTTCATGACTACCCCCTCCCGGCAGGGCGCTCTGCTTAGAGCCCGAAGGAAATGGGTAAGTATCGACTGACTAACTGATGGGCTGTTACAGAGCGTAGCCTGAGAGCCAGACCACCAGGGTTCTAATCCCGGCTCTGCCACTCACGAGCTGAGTGACCACAGGCAAGTTATTACTTTAGCTCTCCGTGCCTCCGTTTGCTCCATCTGTAAAATGGGGACAATAAGGGCACCCACCACAGAAGGTTGCGAGGACTCCTTGAGCTAAATAGATTTAGTACAGCACAAAGAGGTGCTTGACATGTTAGCTGTTAATATCATTTTTGTTGTTTCTATGTAGCGTGAGTCTCTTCTGGACCTCCCAGCAGAGACGCCCCAACCTTGGGTACCCCTCAGAAGCCAGCTGTCCTCACCTCACAACCATGGTAATGAGGACCTAGAAAGCATAAGATGGTGGCTTTGACCATAGGACCCTCCCTTGAGACCCCCTCAGAGCCCTCCTAGAAAGTCAGTGCTGTGGGCGGGCAGGGGCTGAGCCACTGTGTCCCTCCCCAGCGTCCTCCGGGCCACACCTGGATCTCCAGCTGCTGCACCACCTGCATCTGCACCCGGCACTGGGCCGTGCTGCGGTCGTCCAGGGCGTGCTCTGTGTTGAGGTGTCTTCAAGGAGACGGGAGGAGAGAAATTGGCTGGGGTTTTCTCGCTGTCACCACCCTCCCAGCCCAGCCTCTAATCCCGCCCACAGCCTGAAGAGCAGACAGACAGATACAAAGAAGAGAAAGAGGTGGAATAACGGGGCAAGGGAGGAAGGCTTCTCCCTTCTCATCAGCTTCCTTTGATGTCTTTGCTAAAATCCCAGCTACAGAGAGATCTAATTGCAAATGAACTAATTAAGTAAACCTCTGACGAAGCGTGAAAACAATTTGTTTGACCCCGATGCTGCAAGGGTCTGGGAGACGGTGGAGTTAATCAGTCAGTGACAGAGCCTGGCACGGCTGTGGCAGCTGGCCGCCTGCTGCCAGCCGCCTGTCTGCCTCCCGCCCGCCTGTCCGCGGGCCCTCCCGTCACTCGGTCATCACTCTCCAGGGCTACCTCTGGAGGGGAGCTAGGGAGGGTGGTGGGTGGAGAAATGCTCATATCTGTCCTCTCCTTTTCCTCCTGCCCCCACCTGTTCTGGAGATGGGGTGGCGAGCATGGGGACCTGAGAGTACAGACAGGGTGCAGGCATGTGACCAGCGATAAGCTGGAGACTGAGGCCCCAGGAGGGCAAGATGGGCAGCAGGCTGGGGGAGGCCCCAGGGGAAGGCTGCTAGGGGAGGGGCTGTGGTGACACCTACTTGATAAACTGGCCCAGGTCTTCACACAGGGTCTCGCAGCCTGGCCACTTGCACTCTCCATGTCCATACAGCGGGTGGGAGCCAGGGGTCTCCTCGTGGGAGGAGCTGGGAGGGCGGGAGGGAGACGGTGGTCAGAGGCCCTGAAGACCGCAGCAGCCCTGGCTCAGCTCAGCACCAGCCCCCCTGCTGGTGATGTTTCTGCCCGACACAGGGTTCCCAGGGGCTAGGCACAACTGTGCCCTGGGAGAGGGGTGGACTTTCGGGTCCCTGAGCTCCAGCCCCTTCCTCCCAGTCCCCACAACGGGTACCACCCCTCCAGGTCCAGGTCTGCCCTCAGGCAGGGATCTGGCGCCCCCTCCCAGCCTGGGCCCCTGTACCTGTCTCTCCGAGATGTGAGCACAGTGGGCTGTCCGTTGGGCAGGGTAT
The DNA here is from genome assembly GCA_963575035.1 of Avahi laniger. Lineage (NCBI taxonomy): Eukaryota > Metazoa > Chordata > Mammalia > Primates > Indriidae > Avahi > Avahi laniger. Next base: position 35,280 of record CAUYSK010112615.1, read on the forward strand.
GGTGGGAGAGCGGAGGTGAGACCTTGGGGGGAGCGGCGAACGAGGTAGCGGTGGCAGCTGTGCCAGTGAGGTCCAGCCCCTCCTGCTTGACACTGTCCTCGGCAGGCTGCCCTGGGGTACCTTCACCCTTCCACAGCTGGGGCAGGTCCGTCGGGCACACGGCTGCTGCGGGAGAGACCGAGGAGGCTGGCAGGGCCCCAGGAACACACTCGGCCTTCCACCTCACCCCTGGGAGCAGCGGCTGCCAGCTCGCAGGTGCAGAGAGGGCTGAGGGCCTGGGTCTGGGAGGGGAGGGGTGGCAGATGCTCACCTTGCGGGAGGGTCTGGAGGGGCCCCGAGGCCTGGTTGGGCTGCAGGCTGACCAGCCCCTGCCTCTGCAGGTTGAGCAGGTGCTGCTGCTGCAACTGTTGCATTTGCAGGAGCTGCTGCTGGAAGGCCAGCTGCTTGTTCCCCAGTGCCTGGTGGGGGGCCCGAGGGGGCGGGCAGAGAGGGGTGCCGTCAGCCTCAGGCATGCCATCTGGCCCCCACCCTGTAGCCACCCCCTCCCAGGGCCTGTCAGCCCCTGGAGCTGTCGTTGTGGCGTCTGTAGCGGCAGCGTCTCTGCTCCCGGCCCAGCTTCCATAGGGCTGCATGCCTCCTCGCAGTAAACACACGCATGCACGCACGCACGCGCGCAAACACACACAGCCAGACCCAGACACGCAGCACTACGCCCTCCCTCCTCCCGCCTGCCTCCTCCCGCCGCTTCAGCTCCCGCCGCAGCCGTGTGCGCCTGTGTGCGCCTGGGGGGCTCGTCACAATGATCGATGAGCCTGTCAGACTCTGGGGGCCACTCTCGCCTGGAGGGCACCCTTCCCACACGCCCCGGGTGCCCCCCTTTTGCTCTGGGGAGGGAGTTTTCTCCCCCCGCCCCTCCAGCTCATCTCTTCTCTTGCTTTTTAGATAAAGAGAATCAAGGAGTCTGATGGACTCACTGCGACCCAGGCTCAGGGCACAGTCATCACCACTGCCCAGGCACCCTACACTTGCCAGCTCGCTCGCCCGACTCCTCCCCCACTCACGCAGGCACTGACAAGTCAGGCTGTCAGCAAGTCCTTCTGAGCCCTGGGAGCCAAGCATATCCGGGGTGTTTGGGAGGCAGGGACGTCTCCTTCTGCCTGCCCGGGGGGTGGGGTAGGGGGCTGGCTCTTCAATAAGGTGGCAAGAGCATAAACCCAGCCTAGACACCTGCAGGCAGGTAACACGCCAATTACAAGCCAGCGAAGGGGAGACTGAGGGTTCGAGGGAAGGCCTGGGCTTCAGAGCAGCCGTCCGGGAAGAGGCAACTTAGAACGCAGGGCTGTGGCATGGGCAGCAGGAGGGGACAAGTGAATGGGGCCCGGGGGAGGGGCCTGGCCTGGGAGCTCAGATGGGGCAGGGGCGCAGGCTGGGAGCTCTGGGGGGATCCCTGTGGGCAAGGTGGTAGAGGCGCTCGGACAGACATTACAAGGTGGGGCAGGCAGTTTGCTGAGGGACTAGGAGAGTCTCAGGGCAGGTGTGGAGGGCTGAATGCTGGGTCACTAAGGGACAAGTGGGCAGCAAGACTGCATGGCCACGAGGTAGCTGGACGTGAGTATGGACCATCAGACATCACAGACTGATGATGACACACACGTAAGTGTCCACACGCACGTGCACAGAGACAACGCAAGGCGAGGAGAGAAAGAATGTCGGGGAGATGGAGGCACGCAAGTGAGCTGCCATCCTCATCCCGCGGCACTGCTCCCCCCATCCCCTCCCCCAGCTTTTTGCTGATTTTTCTACTGTTCCCACAAGGCAATTCCCTCCAGACCACTTCTGGACTCCCAGCCTCTGGCCAGGAGGGGCTGGGGCTGGGCGATGGGCTGTAGGGGATGTTGGCTGTCGTGGGGGCTGCGGGGGCCCTCTCACCTCTTTGGGTTGCTGCTTGCCAGCTTGCTGCTGGGTGAGCAGTTGCAGGTGGAGCTGCTCTTGCTGTTTCTTGTAGTATTCCTGCAGCTGGGGGCGGAAGGTAGGGGTGGGAGTGGATTACCACCAGCCGGGGACTGTGGACCTCCACAGCCACCCCAGCCCTGTCCCATGTGGGCTCTTGGGGCCAGTTTCATTTCTCTCCCCAGTCAGCCCTGAGGGTCCCTGAGCAGGGCCGGGTGCAGACAGAGGGGGAGGCTCATCCCACAGCTCTGAAGTCCCTGCTCTTGGTGATCTCCTGAGTAGGTCGCGGGGACAAGGTGCCAGGGTGTTCCAGTACTTTGCCCTTCCCTGGAGTTCAGCAGCAGGGAGGGCGTGCTGGGACTATTGTGGGGACAGGGCTGCTGGGAGAGGCCTGACCTCTGACCTCTCCCAGCTGTCCTGCAGGAATGCAGATCAGTCTGGCCTGAGCAGTGCCTCAGGTTTCTCCCAGTGCTGGCCCTCAGTGGTGGCAAACAGCCCGGGAGAGGGGGGCCGGGCAGAGGAGGGACCAGGCTGTCTGTCCCAGGCTGGACTCACCTGCTGGAGCATGAGGGCTTGCTGCTGCTGGAGCAGGGCCTGCAGCTGCGGTGGGGACAGAATCTGCTGCATCTGCTGCGGGGTGAGCATCTGCGGCGACATCATGGCCACCGACACAGGCACCTGCGGGATTTGGCCGTTAGCCTGCTCACTTCGATCCCACCCCAGCGAGAGGCAGCACCCAGGGCCCCACCACAGCGTGGCAGAGTGGCTCTGCCTCCCTGCTCTGTTTGCCTTGTCTCTAAAATGAAAATGGCAATAGTGCCTACCACTTAAGGTTCCCATGAGGATAAATAAGTTAATACTTAAGACAGAGCCTGGCACACAGCAAGCGCTTATAAGGGTTGGCTATTATCATAGGGTGCGCTGTCCTCGGGGCAGGATTAGACCCGAGTGACACTGATCAGTAGAACCCATGCTTTGGAGGGTTTCTACTCCTTCCTCTTGCTCAGTCTGCTCTGAGAGCACTACCTGCAAGGTGACCTGGCAGGGACAGGGCAGTCCACAGCCATCAGAAGGATTCAAAAAGTGGCCCACCTGGCAGGAGGACCTGGACCGTGGCCCCGCTCACACACACGTCACACTCTTCAGCATACCTGTCTAGATGGCACACACACACAATGGCCCAGAGCCGAAGCCCAGGGAGTGCTGCTGGCACCGTCCTAGTCCTGGTGTGTGGGCATGTGGGTAATTTTGTCCATGGTGAGGCAGAAGGAACAACAGGCAGGGAGTTAGGAGGGCAGGCTTCTACTCCTAGCTCTGTACTGAACTTACTGCGTGACCCTGAGCAAGTCATCCACCCTCTCTGGGCTGTCAGTTTCCTCAAACAAAAAACACAAGGATTGGGCTATAAGAGAAGACACCTACCAGCTGGAATATTCAGGCTAGAAGTAGAGCAGCTTTCTGTCCCCTGCCCTAGGTTAGGCCTCTATAGGAGGCCCCAGGAATCCAGACGCAAGGAAAAGGTTCAGGGTAAAACAATGACATCATTCTTTTCCCAGCCCCACCTCCCCTGAAACCCCCAGGCTTGCGCAGTCGCGGCCAGGCAGGTCTAGGCCCCTACATTGTCTTGTTCCCCTGTTTTAGCAGGACAGCCCTGTTGGGGTTGTCTGCCACCCCCACCACCCTGTGAGTCTCAAGTATATAGGAGTCTTGTCCAACCTCCTCTCTCTGTGTGCCCAGCACACAGTAGGTACTCACTAAGTGTTTGCTCCCTGGGCTGAAATGCCTTCCCCAGCAAATCAGAGGCCCTTCTGCTGGCCCTGGGGCAGGAAGGGGGGGTATGGGGCCAGCCCAGTCGGGGAGGAGTGTGCAGGGACTTGTCCTGGGTGGTAACAAGTTAGGTTCCCAGGGGACCCTCCCCCCAGTCTCAGCCCCACCTGTGGGGCAGGGAAGGAGGAGCTGGTTCTCTTCCCAATCCCTGGGAGGGTCAGGACTCAGCCATGAACCACCCTTTAAGCCACGGATTAGGAAATCCCCAGGCAGAGGAGCAAGGAGGGAGGGACAGTGAATCCAAGGATATCGGGGAACCCCCACCACCCCCAACTCTTCTTGCCCATCCATAACTAGAGGCTGTGACCCACCCTGGGTCTTACTCCTTTATCCCGGGCCTGGCAGGCGTAACACCTAGCTTTTCAGTAAGGCACACACCATGTGAATGAAGGCTCCCAGGGACCTCTGATCCAGAGGGGGATGTGCCACATCAGCCCTTAGGAGTGGTTTTGTCTCTTTTTCACCCCGTTCTTACCAATGCGATCAGAGAGGTCTAGTGGCTTTGATGGGCAGGGTTGGGATTCAAGCCAGGTGTGTGTGCTGCATGGCTCCCAGGTCCCACACTGCCTGCCCCAGCCCCAAGGCAGGTGTTGAGAAGGGTCAGGGAGGGCACCTGCAAATGGGACGTCTAGGGGCCAAGCGGCGGATGAGGCTGAGCCCACAAAGGCAAACTTCCCTCTCTACAGTTGTATCCCGGGAAGGACTCTGCAGGAAGCCCACGTGCAGGGTTGCATGGTCCTTGCTCCCTGAGGGGGGCTGGGGTTGGGGGCAGACAGACCCAACCCCCTTGCAGAGCCAGACTGTGTCTGTTGTTGGCTGATCCAGAGGCAGCGGGAGTGGCTGCTCAAACGACTTGGGTTTTGCCATCCAAAGACTTAGGATGCAAACCCTAGGCTAGGAGTGTCCGACACGGAGCAGGTACCAGGACTGTCCTGTCTTTCCTCCTCCCATGGCGGTGGTCAACAAAGAGAGGCGTCGTGGTGGTGGTGGAGAGCCCACAGCCCTGATTTCTCAGTCGGGTGAGCCCAGTTCTTGTCCCTGATATCTCCTACTCATGGAAATCGCCGAGCGTCACTTCCCTGTCTGCTGCCTGGGGTCTGGAGCACCTGCCCTCCCCGCATCACATGATGGCATCACACGATGGCACAAGAGGGTGCTGCTGACAGCCCAGGACATGCCGGCACTTGGCTAGCCTTTCACGTTAGCCTTCTATGTTAACCCTGTATCTCCGCAGCAACCCTTCGAGGCGGGACCATCGTCATTGCCATTTCACAGATGAAATGAGGAAACTGAGGCCAAGAGAGGTCAAACAGCCCGCCCTGCCCCGAAAGGACGAGAGAAGTGGTCAAAGTGATTGGTATGCTGATAAATTCTCCCTAAATGTAAAGAAAATCACTCTTTAAAACACTCTGGATCTCTCCTTTTCCCTCTTTCCTGTCCTTTCCCTCCCCCTCTGCCCTGTTGTGCCCTGGGGCGCTGCACGGCAACAGTCACTTAGGGCCAAAGTGGGGGACCTGAGGCCTCAGGGCCACACGTGACCTTCTGGGTCCTTGAGTGCAGCCTTTTGACTGAATCCAGACTTTACAGAACAAATGCTTTTAATGAAGGGATTTGTTCTGTGAAGTTTGGATTTGTCGAGGGGTCACACTCAGGGATCTGGAAGGCCACAGGTTCTTGGGCATCGTCTCAAGGCGGCCCGATGGGTTCAGGAAGGGTCGGCGAGGTGGCTGCCACATGTGGGTCTCCCAAGCTGGTGGACCCCATCCACCTCCTGCCTTGGGAAGGTGGGGTTCTGAGGACTGAGCTGGAGTTGCTTTGGGGTCCCCACTGACCCCTCACCCGGCTGGGATGCGGCAGGATGGGCGCTCTGCAGCTAGTAGGCTCGGCAGGGCCGTGAGTCACCATCTGGAGAGCAGCCAGGGCAGCTAGCTGCTCCTAGAGCCCTGCAGCGTGAACCGGGCCAGTGCCGGCAGCTGCCCCAGCCCCTCCCTCAGGGACCCTGCTCAGGCCCCTGCGCCCTCCGCCCACCATGAATAGGGTGTGCTCAGCTGGATGGCGTGACTGGAAGGAATAGGGACAGTGCCTGGTATAAAGGAAGCTTATTTGGGGTCTGAGGGTGGGGATGGAAGCAATTTGGTGCCAGAGTCAAGGAAACAAATCCAACTTTTTAAGTATGGCGTCTGGAGTCGCTGGGGAGTGGGGAGCAATGTGGTGACATCAGGCTGGAGCTTGGTTTGAGTTCCACTCCCTTGCACATGGCCAGAAGGAAGTCCTCAGACTAACCCTGGGCTGCAGGTGCAGCAAGAGAGAGACAGGGCTGGAATATGGAGAACGACTTCTGGAAACGCCAGGTAGGGGGCAGAGTCCAGGGGCTGGCCCTAGCCACCTCCACTCCACCCCAGCCACCTGTGCTGCCTTCTGCGATGGACTTCTTCCTGCTGGGGCCCAGGCCTGCACGTGGCCAGGCCAGCCCGCTGGGCTGGAGCTGGAGCCCTGAGACGGTTTGGGAAATTCTTCTGAAGCTGGCTGTGGAGGAGAGGGGTGGTGGCTGTGGCGGGAGGGGCGTGGGCAGGCGACGGTGCTGGAAGCAGAGCAGCAGCATTCTGTGGGGACCACCGGGAAAGGGGCCGCTATTGATGTCCCTTCATTACCCGTTTCACTCGGGCTCCAGTCAACGAAACGCACTTTTACGCTTGGGTGGGGAGCCCGGCCCTCGAGCTCCTCTGTCTATCCCTCCAGCAGCCTCGAGCTCATAGAAAAGCTATTTCTAGGCCCTGCACCCTACTTGGGGACAGAGGTCCCACCTTTTCTTGGAGATTGTAAATTTAGGGGTGGAAGGCAAGGAAGGTATGTAGGCCGGAGGAGACAGACAGAGATCCACAGTCAGGCTCTGGGGGAAACTCAGACGTGGCCCCAAGAACCCCCATCTCCCTGAGACCTAGGGAGCCATCGCCTGGGTCTCTCTACCTAGGAACTATGGTGTCCACTCCTGTGCTAAGCGCGAGGGAGCATCGCAGTGCAATGATTGCAAGTGTGAGTCCTGGAGCTAGTTGTGTGGGTTCAAGTCTGGGCTCTGCCCCCTATTCGTGGTGTAACTTCGGGCAAGTTCCTTAACCTCTCCAGGCCTCAGTTTTTCTTCATTGCAAGATGGGGCTAATGGCAGCACCTATCCCATAGGACGAGATGATACTTGTGAAGTGCTTGGTGCCTGCCTCGTGGTAAGCACTCTGCAGTGTCAGTGGTTAGTTTGGGAAGGACTCAGTAAGCATTTGTTGAATGAATGAATCGATCTCTCAGTTCGGGGAGGAAGGAGGCAAGGAGAGAGAAGGCCTGAGGATAGGATCATTTCATCTGTCTCTTTGATCCCAAACCTCTAGACCTCCCTCATTTTGGAGGGGGAGGGTCTCCTAAGGAAGAGTCCACAGCCTCTCTTCCTCCCTCCAGGATCTCTCTCCTACTTCTGACACCATGCTAGAAGGTCTTTGTGCCTGACTCAGCCCCTCTGACTACCACCACGCTCCCTCCCTCCTGCCTTAGGTCAGCAGGCTCTTCCTGGTCTGGGGGAACATTCCTGTTGCCCAGCCTACCCCTCCTTGTTCTTAGAGGAGGGCACGAAGCTGGGCCCAGGGTGGGGAGGATTCAGAGATGTAACCCTGGGGCCACTGCAGACACAGGGAGTGTATATGAGGGTAACTAATTCAGAGAGACCCACTCCTGACATCACACATGCAGGAGAACCTTTTACTTCATCCTAGTGCATTCCAGAACTTTCTCTTCCTCCCTTTATTGATTTTCCAGATTTTGTCCTCCCCTCCTTCTCTTTGAGGGTTGTCTCATTAGGTTCAAGATTTTTAAGAGCGCTACCGCTGAGGCCGCACATCTGTCCGGCACCTTGAACTTTTCCAAAGCACTTTCCGAACGTAAACTCATTTTATATAAAACCCAGACACTTTGTCAGAGCCCTGGAATCTCCCCCAGGACAAAACCGAGTCCTGGGTCCTTCTCTGAGCACCTGCACCCCACCCCACCCTCCTCGCCTCCCTCAGCTCCGACCCCAGACTCCAGAGGGCCTGTGGCTCAGGATCCCAGCTCAGGCTCCAGCTCACCCTTCCTCCCTTAGATAAACTTCCTTTCAAAGCCCTGCTTAATCCTCTCCCCAGTTCCAAGCCTCCCCCGCTGCTGTGCGGAGGGTGGGGAGGATGCCGGGCTGTTGGCAGAGGGGGAGGGGAGCGGGCTGCCCGAGTTGTGACCCAGCCCAGACTCAGACTGCAATTCTCCCAAGTTCTTTGTGACACAAAAGGTAAACAGAAGGCCTGGGTGCCCCCCCCCCTCGCCCCCGCCCCCTCCACCCCTTCCAGATCTCCCCTCCCCCAGCCAGCCAGATGGGCTGGCAAGCTGGGGGAAGGGAGAAGGGGAAAAAAGGGCAGATTGTGCAAAGAAAAACAAAAGAGACAGAGAGACACCAAGAGACAGGAAATGTGGAGAGACTGGAGAGAGTCAGTGGGGGAGAGATAAGAGGGAGACCAGGTGACCGACTATGGCAACTGGGAGGGGCCGAGATCCAGACATGGAAACAGAAAGGGACGAAGTGACCCACAGGGACACAGACACAGGAGAAGTGACCGAGAGAGACCCTGAGGGGAAGAGGCAGGGGAGAGGAAATGGTGAAAGGTGTACAAAGAGACAGTGAGAGCCGCAGACAGACACCAGCTCGGATTGACAGACACAAAGAGAAAGAGGCTGAGGGAGGCAAAGACCTGGCCGTTCAGGTGGAGACCAGAGAGAAAGTGGAAGTCTCTTCGCCCCATCTTCTGCAGTGACTGAATTTCCTTCCGGAAGGCTGCCTACTTTATGGCATTGGGGGCTGGCAAGAGCAGTCCTCCAAGGGATCCCTGCCCTCCCTCTGTGCCAGGCCCACCCTCTGGACCTGGCCTGAGCCCAGCCCAGCCAGCAGGGTGCCCTCCTCCTCACCTGCACGGCAGAGGCAGACTGCTTGCTGTCATTGTTCCCCGGGGAGCTCAGGCCTGAGGCCTGCTGCAACAGGAACTGCCGGGCCACCTGGAGAGCCTGCAAGACAGGGGCTGAGTCAGCGCGCTCTGCCCCAGCAGTGGCCTGAGAGGCTGGGTGGGATCCAGGACTCAGGGAGAGTTTGGGGTGCCAGTGGGGAGGAACTCTGGGTACACTGGAAGGTCCTGTGGGTGAAAGAGTCACGGATCCAAATGGGCTTGGGGAAAGGACAGGGGTAGGAGTCAGGAGAGCTGTTGGGGTTCAGGGATCAGAGCCTTCAGGGACTCGTCCTTGTTAGGACTCAATGGGGATGGCAAATGGAAAGGCCAACGGTCAAACATGACTCTAGGATAAAGTATGGGGGGTGGACTCGGGGCATTAATAACAGGTACTATTGTTGAGCATCTACTGCGTGTCAGGCACTTTACAGGCAATAGCTTATTTAATCCTTCCCTGTAAGGCCGTGAGGTAGGGATTATTAGCCCCCATTTTGCAGATGAGGAAACTGAGTCTCCAGGAGGTTAAGCAATTTGCTCAAGATCATACAGCTAGGAGGAATCACAGCCAGGATTTGAGCCCAGGAACCTGACTCTGAGACCATCTGCCTTAATGGGTGGTCAGGCTAGGGGCTAAAGGAATAGCATTCGCTATGGAGATAGAGCACACAGTGTGGGGGATGAGGGTAGAGTCAAGGGGTCAGTGGCACAGGCTCTGAGCACTACGTGGCTTTCTGAGTTCAACAAGTGTGGGTGCAAGGCGCTGTGGCGCTGGGGGAATTGGGTCAAGTCCTGAAGGATGTCTGAACTATCAGCACAGATGCATGGACCACAGTGGCTTGGAGGACATGGTGGCTTGGACTGGACTCTGAGCCAGAGGGGTCACAGGAGTGGGAAGTTTATGGAGTTTGCAGGAGGAGCAGCTCAGCGGGTCAGTGTGACAGTCAAGGAGTCTGGGGGCCCAGAAAATTCTCCATACGGCCAGCCAAGCCTTCTGTGCCCTCACTCTGGGTCAGTGGGGGGTTCACAGGCCAGGGATGTAGGGACCTGTCCTGAATCCACATTCCCGGAGCACAAAACCCGTTTGTCCCCAGGTTCCTCAAGATGCCCCTGGGGGTAGAGCAGTTGTGCCCAGGCCCTTGACAGGGGGCCCTGGCGTTAGGCAGACCTGGGTTTCAGTCCCAGTTGCTTGGCTTACGAGCCGTGACCTTGGGCAAGTTATTCCATCTCTCTGCGCTTCCGTCTCCTTATCTGCAAAACCGGGACGCAACCCATCTTCGAATTACTGGGGGGATTAAAGGACCAATGCCTGGCACCTAGTTGGCATTCGGGAAGTGTTCACTCCCTTCCTTTCTCATTAATCTCTCAACAGTCCTCCACTTCGCTTCCTCCGGCCTCGCCCCCACACGGCCGCGTGCCCCGCGCTCATCAGACAAACGCGCCTGCTTGTGGCTCACTCGCGCATCTGTGCACACGCCCCTGTTTGTGCTCACGTGGGCTTCTAGCCTCCTGCTCCACCACAAGCACCTTCAAGGCAAAAGCCTTTTCAGGTGGGACAGGGCTGTGACACTCAGGGCTCAGCAAGCGAACGTGGAGTGACCACTGTGTGGCCAGCACACAGCGCAGCCGCCTCGTGCCCGTGCTGAACGCCGAGCCTCCCGCCTAGTTTATCTCAGGATGGTGTCTACACAGGCACTACACACTCCTCACGGCCCCCGCCCGTGGCCCAGGCTTCTAGTGGGCGGCAGGAGGGTCTTTCTCTCCAAGATTCACTTCCGAAAGTAGAAATCTGACCTTTCTAAGCCAAAAGGCTCCAAGGAGCCGTGGCAAGGGGTCAGGAGGTGGGGTAGAGCGGGCAGGAGAGGCAGGGAGAGGCCAGGTGGTCATCAGGACGGAGGCCCTGCCGCTGCCGCCTTGTTCTCACTGACCCCTCCAGGTCTAGCGACAGATGTTCTTTGTCCTCCAAAGGTGGAGGTAGCTGGAGGGGGCACAGGGTCCAAGGCCAGGGGCAAGGCTGGCAGAAGACGATGGCTCAGAGGAACTGGGCAGCCCAGGGGCCCAAAAGGGGCACTTGTGGCGAGGGGAGGTAAAGCAGCCCAGATTGGGGGGGCAGTTGGGGAGGGATTTCCGGGGAAGCTGGGGGGAGAGCACTGCTCGGTCTCCTGGGGTGCATGGGGGAGCGGCCAGGGGAGTTGAATTCACTCCCCATTGACTCTCTTAGTCTGTGGTCCCCTGGAGCATGAAATTACATGATTTACAGGAAAAAAATGACAGGGCCTTGCAATCTCATTCCTGTGAGACCTCCCTACCTGTGACAGGCCCTTCCTCCCCCCTCGACCCCACCCCTGTCTCCAGGCTTCCCTCCTCTTCCTCCTGCCAGCCTAGGTCCCTGCTGGTAGGCCAGGTGAGGAGAGCCAGGCAAGAGCTCAGGCCAGGCCAAGGCTGCCCCTTCCCTGACTCCCCACTCTGCCCTCCACTGCACAGTCCTCACCCGCTGCTTCACTCACCCACTCCTACAGTTACAGTTGTGACATCCTTGCTGGATGCGGGGGACCATGCTAGGTGCTGGGATACAGAGAAGCAGAATATGGTCTCTGACCCCCGGGTTCACAGTGGGTTCTGTGATGACAGACTCTTACACAGAGACTGCTAAGGACTGGTCAGCCCAAAGCGGGGCTGGGCACCAGGGCCCAGAGAACAGCTTCCTCTGCCTGGGGTAGTCTGGGAAGGCTTCCCAGAGGAGGTGGCAGCACTAACTGGAGTCTCGCCACCTCAAAAGTGAGTTCACCAAGTGGACAAGGAGGGTCACATCTATCACTCTGCTGTACCAGTTGTGTCTACACTGCCTGCTGGCACTGGGGCCTGTAGATCACCGGATTGCCCACTACCTCGGAGATATGGGGGAAATGATGGGCCCTGACCCGCACAGATCCAACCAGACTGGAGCCTCCTTGAAAGCACAGATGTTGTCAAAGGCAGCTGGGAGCCCCACCCTAGCACATAGCAGACGTGGGATACCTACTCACAAAATTCATTTGGGTCTAGACTGAATACAGGAGGCCGGCAAAGGCTGACACTGAGTTTAACAGCTAATATTTGTGCAGTGCCTTGCAGTTTTCATAGCACTTCTTCAAACGTTTAATTGAACCTTCACAACACTGAGCTAGGCAGAGCAGGTATCAATGCCTCCATTTTACAGGCAAGGAAACTGAGGCCCAAGGTCCCATAGCTAAAAGTAGTGGAGTCCGCACACCTGACTGCCCAGCTCCCCACCAAATGAGTGGCTTTCATGACCTCATGCGGCGGCCAGCGAGGCCTCTGAATCCCTTCCCCTTATCCGTGTGCTTTCACTCTCTGGGTGGGAAGGGGAGGTGAAGATGGTTGCGGTAGAGGGAGAAGACCAAGAAAGGACTCTCCAGGAGAAAGGCGGGCTCGGTTTCCCTTCCCGGGGGACCAGAGGTACCCAAACACAACCCTGGGTGGAAACGGTGTTCGGATGCCCCACCACGGAGAAGCCATCATGGAAAACCTGGAGCGGGGGAAGAGTGGAAAACTAGAGCCATTTGGCCTCTTACATCTCCTTCTCTTCTTCCCTTCTTCCCTCCACCCCTCGGACTGAAAACCGAATGCCCAGCTCTGTGGCTTGGGGACAAGGTCTACCCTTCCTTTAAGGGAGGCAGTGCCAACCATTCGGCGCACCGACTCTGGCCAAGAGAGATCTGTATCCAAACCTGGCTCCACCGTACACGAAGTGACCTTGAGTAAGTCGCTTTACTCTTTGAGTCTCCATTTCTTCCTCCGCAGAACTGGACCAACCCCAAACTTGCCCACAGGGCTGCTGTGAAGAGCACATGGGCCAATGTGCATGAAGCACTCAGCACGCTGCCTGGCAAGCAGTGGGTCCTGGCTGAACATTGACTATTGCTATTGTTATTTATCTTTCACCGGGCAGCTCCTGGTCATTTGCCCCATGCCACTGGAAGGCCTTGCTAACCAACCCTCTTTCAGCCTACAGCCCCCTCCCGCTTTCTCCCGAAGCCTAAGAGCTCAGTCTGTTAATGAAGCTGAACTCTCCTCCCCCATCCCCCATTCAGAAGTCATTAGCAGGATCTCTGCAATTAGGAACAAATGGCTTATAACGGATGGCATCCAGGGGGGTGGGGTGGGAAGGAGGGAATGGAGCTGTAGCTTTGAGGGCAATAGGGAGCTGCTGTGAAAAGTGAGCCTCCGGGCAATGGAGTTTCTGGTCTCCAAGAGGGGACCGTACCCCCATTTCTGTTTCTGAGAATTCGAGGTTGGGGGGTGAAGGCTGGGAGAGGGATTATCCTCTCTGGGGAAGCCAGGTGCAGGGCTATGTGCCAGGCAGGAGAACTCGGGGTGTGTGTGGGAGGGCAGGGCTGTGCCGATCCGAGACAAGCTCGCAGGGCGGTTGCAAATGAGAAGCAGCGGCAAACGGACCACAGCCCTGGCGAGCTACAAGTGTTGGAGGGTATCTGGTCCAGGGTTTTTCAAATTGCTGGTCATGACCCCACAGTGGGTCATACAATCAATTTAGAGGGTCAAAAAATAGGAATTTTATATGCATGTGCATTTGTATTTATACTGATCTAGTTCACTTAGAGATGAGGAAATGGAGATCCAGAGAGGGGCAGTGACTTGCCCAGAGCGGCACAGCGGCGGAAGCAGAACCTGAACCCACCAGGCCTGGAAGTGGGCTCTGCACAGGAAGCAGCATGGGCTGGCCAGGCAGGGCGGAGCGCGCACAAGCAAATTCTGGTTTAATTTGGGTGATGGTGAGGGGCAGCCAAAATAAACAAAATCCAAACTTCTTCTGCCTGCCTCTGGTTCGTTTTGGCAAAACTGGGATTCAGTCTTAACTGAATTGCCTCGATAATTAATTTTCACTGGTGGGTGCTGGATTTAGAAGGGGGGACTAAACACTGTGTGAGGTGCTGGCCCCACCTCACCCCACTCCAAACCTGAAAAGCATTCCCTGGAAAGCCCGCCACCTTCACCTCCAGGGCAACAGGCTGATTTGCTATTAATTTACCAATAATTTACCAAGTAGTTATTAAGCCTGCAAGGCGCTCACACTTCCTCAGCATTAGGCACGCAGAGTATTTGCTTTAGTGGGGCTCGCATCCTGAGCGGCTGAGAAAGACACTAAACAAAGAGACAAGCAACCTCTGAGACAGTGGTAAGCGTTATGCAGAGGACAGCGGGCTGGCTTTGGGGTGTGTGCCAGGGAAGGCGGCTCTAGTGAGACACTTAACATCAGAAGGAGGTAACTCTTCCAAGGGAGAGTGTTCACGGTGAAGGAAACAGAAGGTGCAAGGGCCCTGAGGTGGGAAAGGTTTGGTGCATGACGGATTAAAAAGGCCAGTGTGGCCGAGCAGAGCGGCCTGAGATGCAGTCCCAGAGACGTGCAGGGGCCAGACCACAGAGGGGCAATGATTTTTTTTTTTTATTTCATTCTACACTTCAAGAAAAATTGCTGGATGGTTTTGAGTAGGAAGTCATAAAACCTTTGAGAGTAGTTTATCTAACCCACTGCTAGTAAACAGCAGGTGCCTAATAAGTACTTGCTGATTGGAATTAAACAGGAAACACCTCTTCAGTCACCCCTCCAAATGCAACTGCTCAGGGCCCCGAGGTGGAGGGGAGGGGAACAAGAAGAAGGGGTCGGACATCAGTGGCCCTGGCCACTGGGAGAACTGACCTGGGAGGGGAAAGTTCTTGACCAGCCAGGTTTTGTCCTCCAGCAAAGAGACATAAAAATGAAACTACACAGAGAAGAGGCCAAGGAGGATGGGGAGAGGAGACTATAAAACCTCCGAAGTGATTCCACACCTTTTTCCCTTTAAAAAAAAAAAAAAAAGCTTTTTGGAAAAGGCTGTAAATTTTTTTTACACCAACCTCGTAAAAATGACATGGGAGCATTCTCAAATTAGAACCATTAAAATGAAAACCAGCAACGCACAGACGCAGACAGGCCCACGGGGTGGAGGCTCACGTCCTGGGCACACAGCCCTGGTTTCGGGACCCCTTTCCCATCAAATGTCTTGAAAAATGCCTCCTAGCGACAAGAACTAGACTCTGGCCTCAGCGAGGCAAGACTCGATGACGGAACAGGCAGTATGGAAAGGCAACTGCGGGCCTTCGCAGGGCTCCTTTCCTCTCTCCCTTCCCCAAGCCACGGCTCTGAAACCCAGGCAGCCTTCATGCCAGCAGGGGCCAGGCTTGGCCTGCTTCCTGCCACTGTGCGGCCCAGGCCTGCTCCACTCCTCTAGGCCAAAGCCACCCTGCGGGGCTGCCCCAGGTGTCTGGGCAGAAAGGTCTGGCCTTTAGCAGGGAGCTGACATCACGGGCTGAGGGGCGCGCCGAGGTTCCTGCCATTGCTCTCCTCACTCCTGGTGGTGCCTGGAGGTGGCTCCCAGACACTTGTCCTGTGTCCTGCCTACCCACCAGGCCGTACTTGTGGAGCTCTCCGGAAGTGGGTCTACTCTGGGGGTCTGAGTTCTGAGCCGCTTCACTCTAGCCACTTCTGCAGGGGGCTGTAAGTATAGGATTTAGACTGGGGCAAGTGGAGCCTGCGATTCTCTTCCCCAGGACTCCTACTGGGGCTCCTCAGAATGAAGGAGCTCCTCCAGGAGAAAAACGCCTCACCCACTGAGGGCTCCAGGCCACGTCCTGCTCCATCCTTCACCCCCCGAAGAAGGAACATGCACCTACCTTCCCCGAATGCTCCTCTCTGTCCCCAAAGTCTTAATGAGCAGGGACAAGAACTCTGCCATAAAAAGGGGGTGAGGGAGGGAAAAAAGAGGGATCTCAGGCTTCCTTATAAGGAGGGAGGGCAGGAGGCTTTCCTGCTAGTAGAGTAGGCTGGCTCCTTCCTGGTCCCAAGAAAGCTGGGCTCTGGAGGTCGCTCCCCCGGGCCCTGGGCCCTTTCCTCTCCCCTCGTAGTAGTACGACTCTGTCCTAGGGGAAATTTCCGATACACAAAACAGGGTGGCCTTTGGCTTACGGTGACCCAGGAGACATACAAGAAGGCATATGGTTACGGCCCTCTCCCCGGCCCTGCCTCCTCTCCCCACGTCCAGGCGGAGGAGGGAAGATCAGTTTCTAAGCGTTTCCCCGCAGTGGCATGAGCCGGTGTGCAGTCTCTAAGCCTCTCCTCTGGGGAGCACAGGCCCCAAGTCTCTGTCTCCTGCCACACCCCCGGCATCTCCAGAGGGGCTCATTCTCCAGCAGGAAAAGGAGAATCCAGAAGGTGTGGGCCCTGACACCAACTGTACACTCTGGGGCATGGGAGTAGGAGTCCTGAAGACTGAGGACAACTGTTGACACAGAGTGTGTGTGTGTGTGTGTGTCGGGGGTGGGGAGACAGGGGCTAATTCACCCCTGAATCCTGCCCTTCCCCCCCACTATCCCTCTAAGTAGCTTGGGCAGAGGAGGGCCGGATGGGGGAGGAAAGGGAAAAAGTCTCTTCCATTCTTCTTCTCCCCTCCCCCAAGTCCCTGACACCCCCCATCTCTTTGAAGCGGGGTGAGCTAAAAGCCCACTAATATGCAGAGCCCCCCAACCCTTTTGAATCTCCTCACAGGACGTGAATGGGGTGGGATTTGGCCCCGTTGCCACGGCAACTACGGTGGGAGTTCCCAGACGCTAGGCAACCCTCCTGTGACCCTTGCTGACCTGTCACCCCTGCAACCCGCAGACAATGGGAGTGCGCGCACCAGAGGCCCAGGACGCCTTTCAGCGTGGCCTCAGCAGCTCTGGCTGCCCCGCCCCACCCACGCAGCCCTCCTGGCCCCAAGTCCAGCTCTTTCTGGCCAGTGGGCCCAGACCAGTCCTCACGACCTCCCCTCCCAAAATCTGGGGCACACTTCTCCCAGTTGGCCAGCAGCGGGCCTGGTGTAGAAGAAAGCTCAAGGCGTATTTGCTGAATGACTGAATGCCCCAAGGCCCAGCACCCTCCCCAGGGCAGACTCTTCACGAGGGGGGAGACTGCAGACGTGGTAAAGCCCCCAGGACAGAGAGGAGGTGGTGTGGCTCCATCACCCACCAAGGACGGGGCTGCAAAGAGGGAGCCGGGAACAGAGGCCCTGACACTGACGTGGGGCCGCCAGCCAAGGACCCCCTCTCTCCAGTCAGACCTGGCCTGGCAGCCATACCAGGTCACCCCTCAGCCTCTGTTTAAACAAGCTCCCAGCCTGCTTCGTTGCATAGAAACCGGCTCCTGCTCTTGTTCCAAAGTGACGTGGCCGCCCTCTTCAGCATTGTTTGTT
Source organism: Avahi laniger (assembly GCA_963575035.1). NCBI lineage: Eukaryota > Metazoa > Chordata > Mammalia > Primates > Indriidae > Avahi > Avahi laniger. The sequence goes on from CAUYSK010112615.1 coordinate 52,348, forward strand.
TCAGCCTAAAGTCCTGTCGCAGACCTGACTTCTGACTCGCCCTGTTTATCTCTCTCCTCTGTCAACTCATTACTCCCAAAGGCGAGGATTGCATTTCCAGGGCTTGTTTACCCAGAACAGGGACAGAGAGGCAGACAAAGGGCAAGGGGGCTTGGAGACCGAGGAGGGCACAAGGACAGGACGTGCACGGTCCACAGACCCTCTCCCAACTCCCTTCCTAGAGTTTGAAGTTGGTGCTATGGCAGCTACTCGGGGCCCCTGGGCAGTGTTGCTTTTTCATCATATTAAGGTCATCTGCAGACATTTATTTAGCACCTACTATGTTCAAGGCCTTGCTCCCTCCCTTCTCCATTTCCCACAAGAACTTTTTAAGTGGCGCAAAAAGGAGAGTGCACTGAGCCCTGAACTAGGGACTGGGGTCTTGCTGCAGGCTTTTATTTTTTTTTTTTTGGAGGCAGTCTTGCTCTGTCACTTGGGTAGAATGCAGTGGTGTCATCATAGTTCACTGCAACCTCAAACTCCTGGGCTCAAGCGATCCTCCTGCCTCAGCCTCCTGAGTAGCTGGGACTACAGGCACGTGCCATCATGCCCGGCTAATTTTTCTATTTTTTGTACAGATGGGGTCTTTCTCTTGCTCATGCTGGTCTTGAACTCCTGTCCTCAAGCGATCCTTCCTCCTCAGCCTCCCAGAGTGCTAGGATTACAGGCTCAAGCCACCGCGCCCAGCCTCACTGCAGCCTTTTGTTGTGTTGCCTTGACAAGTCGGAGCCTATTTCTGGTTGTCTCATCTGTGAAATGGGAATAATAGCATTGACCTCCCAGGGATGGTGAGGTGAGTGAATGACACAGTGTACACGAAAGACCTAAAGCACCAAACAGACGAAAGGCATTTGTTTGTCCTCTAAGGACTGCCTGGTTGTGACTGAGAGGGAGGAAGAACCTGAGGGGCCAGGCTCTCTTTCCCATCCTTGTTAACCCCACAAACAGGAACATTTGTTGTTGGGTACCAGAAAGTGTTACCCTTGAAGCCCCCCGTAAAACCTCACATATTGGGGGTGGAGGAATGGCCCACAAACGATTTCATTTTAATTCAAAATTTTTAATTTTAATTTTGCAAGGTTCTTCTCATAGTTTGGAGCCAACAAAACCTTTTTTACAGTCTCAAATATGTTCCCTGGCCCTGGGCACTACGCCCATAGTGAGCCCAAATGGATAAAACAGCCCTCTGCCTGACTCCAAATCCCCACCCCGGTTTATTTGTGAAACAGATATAGGATTTTCCAGGACTTTGGGATACTCCCCAAAACAAACAGGAATAACTGGAACGTGGAATATGGATGGGAAAACATGGCTCATGTGCAATGCAGAACCGAGAAACCTGATCAGTACAGGCAGTTCTGTCTCTCCCCACCCCAAACATCTCCCCAGTTATCCAGAGATCTGTGTTCACTCTTCAAGTAATTTTTTAGAAGAAACTTTCTACTTTTGGTACTCCCCCACCTCTGCCACATTCTAAATTTCTCATAGCGCCGTCTGCATATCGGCACAGGAGGGGAAGAGCAGGCCATACAAAACGGGTGGCCTTGGGGACTTCTGGAGGGGGTGTGTTTTGCTGTTATTTTGATAAAGGGTAGGATTTGCCCTTTGACCTTCTGTCTCCAGCAGAGGGCACAGACTCTGTAGGTCGCTTCCCCAGAGAACCTGCTTAGGAAGGCTTGGGAGATGGCAGCAAACTCCCAAAGACCATCTCTCTGGGGGAAGGAGACAGGCCCTTCCTGCTCTAGTCTCCACTGTCAGCAAGAGGAAGTGATTTTAAAGTCCCCAATTCTGCTCACGGGCACATCGACAAGTCAGTGTGTAGAGGGGCTGCACATCCAAGCTGCATCTGATCCTAACACTTTAGGCACCAAGGAGGCCAGGGCTTACAGGGGCCCCTGACTTGGCCAAGGTCACGTCGCTGGTAAGAGGCTGGGACTTAAATCAGCTTTCTTCAATTCCTGCTTTAGTTCTCACTGGCCAGCTCGGCGCAGAGGTGCCGGGCTTCTGATGGTGCTGCTTCCAGTCTGATCTCTGGCTCCAGGAGTACGGTGGGAAAGGGCCCCTAGGGGTTATGGAGTGGGGGTGGGGGTGAGGGAGGAGCCCCAGGGTGAACCTGGGAGATGGCAGTGCCTTGGAGGGGAGCAGGAGGGCACAGCAGGTACAGACATCTGTGCACACGAGGCAGGGGTGGGGTACTGGGCAAGGATGTACACGTAGGACCCTGCTTTTCCATGTTCTCAGCAGAGCCCCTGAGGGCCAGCGCTACCAGCAGCGATTCCAGGAGCAGAATCAAATAAGAGAGAAAATCCCAAAGCCAGGGCTGGCTGGGCCGGTTCTCCTGAACTTGTCAAGCGTGATTCTCCCTTCTCCCCTGGGTGGGGCCAGGACCTGGGGCCCCTGCTCTGTCATCACCTAACCAGGCTCCCTATCCTCCTGCCTCTAGATCCTCAGAGAGGCTGGTGTTGAACTCCTGAACGCTGCACTTAGGGTGGGGATGACAGGGGTGGGAGAGGGTGGGGGACACAGCCGGGAGTTCTAGTCTGAGCCCTAAGAATGGAGGCCTACCTTTGCCTACCTCCCTTGGCCTTCTCCCAACTGCTTCGGCCCCTAGTGCACGGAAGTTTAATCTCTTCACAGCTTGGATCTGGCGCCCAGGCAGACGTGGAGGTGGGAATGTTTTACAATACAAATAAAGTGAAGACACCCCCGTGCGCACAGCACCCCCTCAGCCCTCTTAATTTGGCCAGTTTCCTAGCCAGTGTGCAGGCGGAGAGCAGAGGTGCTCGCCCATTCAACACGCAGACTCTCAAGCCTGCTGCCCAGGCATCTGTCTCTTCTTAGGCATTTCTGGGACCATCCCAAGCTCCATGGTCTCAGCCCACCCCCGCCCCAGTCCACTTCTTTCTCTTGAAAATGCTGCGTTAACCCAGGCTCAAACTGGCCACCAGAATGGGAGGGTGCAGAGAGAGTGCTTGGAGGCCGGGCAGTCTTAAGAATGTTAAAGTGAGGCTGCCTGGCAGGGAGCAGCGGTGCCCAGGTGGCCAGGTTGGAGTGGGACGAGGCCTGGTGTCCCCTCCTCCCCTCCCCAGACGCCCAGGAGGGGCGCCAGCTCCTACCTGTTGCTGCTGGAAGTGCAGCAGCTCCGCAGGACTCATCTCACCGTTGCTGTCTGCACCAGCGGCTACATCCCTGCCCGTGCAGCCTGCGGCCGTGCCGGTGGCCCCGCCGCTGCCGCCATCAGCTTGCCCAGAGAGGCTGCCCACGCCATTCTGACCAGACGGAGCCGACCTGATTGTCTCCGAGGCGGACTCCACCATCATGTCGCTCTAGCAGGACCTGGAGGAGGAGGAAAGACATGGGGGAGGAGCCAAGGCTCGAGGCTGGACGGGCAGCAACCAAAGCCCCCCAATATTACAGTCACCACCGGACACTGACTTCCCTCTCCCCCACCCATCCCCAGTCCTGGGGCATCTCCCCTCATCACTGGACACCCCACTTCCCTCACCCCCAATCTGCAGTCCTGCAGCATCTCTTCCTCAACTTTCCACAGGCTGCTCTCTGGGATCCCTCATGGGGTGCGGCCCCTCCCAACGTCACCCCTCCCCTAGGCCTGGGTAAGCAGCAGCTCCAGACTGAAGCCGAGGCCTGCCATGCTCCTCCCCTACATTTCCTCGACTTCCAGGAGACCTGGGCCGGGATGGGGAAGGGATGAAGGTCTTGCACTGCCCATCAGGGTCCTAAACCTGTCCTGGACTCTGCCTTCTGGCCAGGGTGCTAAGGAAAGAGAGAGGGAGGGATCGGCTGGTGGAGGAGGCGAGGGGGGGCAGTCCTATGCCAATGAGGCAAAGGCGGGAGAGTTATTCACTAGGGACCCACCATATTGCCGTTCCTCCCCTCCACCTGTAATGGGGTTTTGTGTTTGTTCCCCAGGGCAGGGCCTCCTTCCCCAGGCCACAAAAGGCCCTAATCAATGTTTGTTCTACAGTTTAAATGGCAGCCACTGGCCCAGCACCTCCTGGGAGCCACTCAGCTGTGCGGGAGGCATCCGATAAAGGACGCCCTGGTTCCACTTTCCATCTTCTGTTTTAAAGCCCTCAGCCCAGTCAGTGCCTGGCCAAAAGCAGACCCTCAGTACTGTCTACTCCCTCTCTACAGGCACCATGAGTCCTCTGCACAAGCACTGTGGGAGACGGCTGTCGCACCGGTTTCACAGATGGAAAAACGGAGGGTCTAGAGAGCTGGGTTACTTACCCAAGGCAGAGAGTCAGGGTCTGAATCCCCCCACCCTGGAAATATCTCCCAAGGAGTAGCTGGAACATCCCCAGCAAGACAGGGAGAGTCTGGGACATTCAAGGGCAATGGTGGGGGGGTGGTCCGAGCTGCTGCACACAGCTCACGGAGGTTCCGTGATGGTGACGGGGGAACTTTATGCAAAACTGTTCTCAAATTCTGGGGGGGGTCCCCAACTACCCCCAGAGCTACAGTCACCTGAGAGGAACGTAGATTTCTGTCAAACAAGCCATGGCTGGAATCCACCACTGACTTTTGACACATCTTAAAGGCCCTAAACCTCAGTTTCCTTGTCTGTGGCAGTAAAATGTTCCTCCATATCCACAGAGGAGGGGTTCCAGGACCCCCTTGGAAATCACAATCCAAGGATGCTCAAGCCTCAAAATTGGCCCTGCAGAACCTGTGACACAGAAGTTGGCCCCTGTACCTGTGGGTTCCGCATCCCAAAAATACTACACAGCACCTTTAGTCTGTGGTTGGTTGAATCAATGGATGCGGAACACAAGGATACAGAGGGCCAACTGTATTTAACCCCAGCCTCTTGAGTCCTTTGAGGAGTAAATAGAAAGCACTTACAAGGCGCCTGGCAGAGCAAGCCCCCAGTACTGATCAGCTCCTTCTCCACCTACCCTACTTGTAAGGGTGAAGCCCCTGAGGCTCAGAGAGGCCAAGGACTTGGCTCAGGTCACTCAGAGGTCACCAAGGGGTAGGGCCACAGGAGCATCCAGCAAGGCCCAGGGAAGCCAGCCAGTGTTCCTTCCTCCCTGTTTGATCCCCTTTGGCCAAGGCAGACCCTACAACCACAAGGCCGTGCTGACCCATTGGTGGACGAGGGCCTGGCAGGTAGCAGATTGGAGACCTGCAGGAAGAGACTGGATTGTTATTTCCCTAGTTCTTTCCTCAAGGAAGCGGCTCCAAAAGCATCTCCCTCCAACTCTCAAATTCTCTCCTTTACTCCCAAAGGGCTCTTTTCCCTCACTCTACTGGGCCATTTGCTCAGCTTTTATTCCTGCTGGGACAGAGAGGGGAGGAGTGTGAGGGTATGAGGTGGAGGATAAAGAGCTGCTAAGGGTCCACGGGGAGCCACATCACTGTTCCTGGGGACTCTGGGGACTCGGGGTATTCCTGTGCCAGTGAGTCTCTGGCCTCCTGGGTGCCCGTGCTTCCGAGTTTCCCCGTGTGTTCCCAAGGTCTTGCTCTGCTCACTGCCTCAGCTGCCACTCCACTCCTGGGTTCTGAGAGGAGCAGGGCCTGGGCGCAGGCAGGATGGGAGTGATGCTTCGGAAGAGATTGAGCACTCGGTCTCAGGACTTAATGGCTGTGTCAGCCTGAGGGCGAGTGGCTGCGAAATGATGAATGGCCTGGGCACCAAGGCTGAGGTCAGAGCCCAGGGCTCTAGCCCCTTCCCTGAAACCACCCACCCAGGAGCCAACAGAAGCACCTTCCCTCACTGGGGGGCGGGCCTGAGTCTCGGCTACATGGGGGGGTGCGGAGACAGCAGGCTCGCTCTGCTCTCCCTCTCCCCCAACCCTGGCCCTGCTGGGGGTAGAGAGCAGCTGCCTGCCCTGATTCCAAGTCTAGTTCCTCTGAGATCTGAGAATTCCTGGGCCCCAGGGGACAAAGACCAGAGCCTCTGGGGTGCATGCACTCACAGGAGAGAGGAAAGAGAATCTGGCAGTTACTTCCTAGGGGTAAGGGAGAGCCTCCCTTCTGACATACAGGAATACCATAACGTTGTAGATCAGATAGCAAGTTTGGAAAAAGAAAAAAGGGAGGAGGATGCAGACAGAGGTGTCCCTTTCTTTTCTGTCTTTTTAACTTGGGGGGGGGGTGTACAAAGCGATACCCAGTGAACAACATAATTGCTGCAATGTGGTGTGTAATAATAGCTATTCAAGGGCCGATCATTCATATTAAACAGGGTGAAGCAAGCCTTTCATTTGCATGCTTGAGATTATATGCATTTGAAAAGTCATTTCCGCAGGGTGTATGAATGGCATTAATTCCCATGTGGCATACTCTGCCCCCTCCCCGGCCTTTGCTGATGACATATACCCATACACCTCCTTCCACACTCCTACCCACCCATCAACACACCCCCAAACCTGAAGGACAGGCACTCCCAACCCTCTCCAAGTTCTCACCTCTGCCCTGGGACACCTGCCCTCCAAGAATGAGCATACCAGCAGCCTCACAGCTCCTGCTCACCTTTCCATAAGGTGTTGCAACTGCACTGGGGTGTTCCCTGCACTGTGGGTGAGCAGGCTCTGGATGCCTGGGGCCCAGGCGGCTAGGGATAGGACAGGGTGGGGTGCTGGGGGCAGGCCTTGATATCAGTGCTCTGTAAATACAAAGGTGTTGGGGAGGAAGCCAGTGTCCATGGCAGCCTGCACCCTGGCTAGGAGAGAAGGCAGGGGCCTGGGCTCCACCACAAACTAGCTGTGAATACTTTGCCTTCCTCCTTCTCTGGGCCTCAATTTTCCCCTCTCTACATGGGGGGGTGGTCTTGAAGGTCTCTTCTGACTTGGAGCTCCAGGAGCAAAACTCCCTAGTTCAGCAAGTGGACATGAAGCCATAGTATTTCAGTCGCTGTTGGGAGCCACCGAAGGTCCATTAGCATCACAACTGTGGTCCCTTACCCAAAGAGCACCACCCGGTGTAGACCTGAGCTGCCTGCTCAGTACTGAGGGTGCACCCTGCAAGAGCCCCTCCTCCCTGCACTCCCTTCCTTGTTCCTTCCCCAAACACCCCTCCCCTCCCAGTCCATGCTCCTCCCAGTCACCTAGTTGCTCAGCAAGGGGCAGCGGAGCACCTGCATTAGCGAAGGGCAGAAGCTCTGAGACTTAGGCCACCTGGTTTCAAGGCCCAGCTGCCTGACCTTGGTCAAGACACTGCCCACATCCAAGTCACTGGGCTGCTCTTCTCCTGCCATACAAGGAGGAGGAGGATCAGAGGTCTTTCTAGGGTTCTCTAAAACTGGGATTCTCATCCCCCACCCCAGACTTCCCAGACTCCTCTCCTACCACGTTGGGGTGCACTGGAGGCCGAATTATTTTGGGTGGCCCAGGATTTCTCTATGGGGCTGGGTCCTGCACTTTGGCAAGTCCTAATCTCCCATTCCTCAGGGTTCCCCCTAGGGGGACAAGAGTGTTGTTAGCCAGGCCGGAGGCTCTCAGGAGAAAGTCACGTCAAAGCAGAGGCCACCTCTTCCGCTCTGGGGGAGCCAGGGGCGCTGGGGGCTCTCACCTCCCCTGAGGCTCCGGCTCTTTGAGAAACCCGGGTGTGTCTGCTCGCTAAAAACAAGGGACGCCCTTGGAACTCCCATGGCCCGCCTGGTCCCCTCCCATCTATCTTGTGGCCACAGGTTGGGGGGAACCCAAGCACTGAGGTGCTTTGAGGGGAGGGGAAGACAGGGCGCCCCACACGCGGAGAAACCTTTTGTGCCTTTTCGCGGGCCCATATGGCGTAGCGAGTATTAATTACCGTAGCTTTTTAATTAACAATCGCTTAATCTGAGCCGTAACATTTGCCACGACACCCTGCGCCGCGCCGCGAACCCGCGCCGCCCGCCCTGCCAACTCATCAATTAATTTTTATTGACGTTTTCTTCCCCAAACAGGCACAATACCAGGGTTTTCCAATTAACACCTCCGCGATCTCTAATTAGTGCAATTAACAGACTGATGGATGCCCAGAGTTTACCCTCGAGGGAGGGAGGAAGGGAGGGGGCAAGGCAGCCCCCAGCGCGCTCCCTCGGCGCACGTCCCGCCGGACACACTCGTGCACACGCGCAGCTGGAGTGGGGACGTGCCCCAGCTCTTCAGGGAGCACAGGGCTGGGTGAGTGTCCACAGGTAACCTGTACCCAGAGCAATGGTGGCGACTGGAGTTCGCTTCCAGCTCTCTGGAAACTAGGAGATAGCAGAACGAGGCGGGACTGAGAGCCTGACTCTGGAAGCTGGAAAACTGGTGTCTAGCCCCAGCTCTATCACCAACTTACTGAGTGACTTGGGCCAAGTTAATTCCCCCCTTTTCTCCTCTGTATAATGGGCAGAACTGGACTAGATCTAGCTACCTATTTTATAATTTGTGATTCCAAGAAAGATTAGGAAGCAGATTGCAATAAAAGATAAAATTTCTTAAAACACAATATCATGGAGAAGGAGGGGCAAATAATGGAACAAAACCTTAAACAGGGGATCGAAAATTTGAGTACCCCAGAATCACCTTGGAGAGCTTGTTAGAACACAGATTTTGGGTCCTAACCCCAAAGTTTCTAATTCAATAGTCTGGGGTGGCCTCAGGGATTGCATGTCTAAAAAGTTCTCAGGTGATGCTGATGCTTTTCTAAAGCAATAAGGCTCCAATGATCAACACTGACGTTAGTTATGAGCTTCTTGGTGGCCACAACTAGATGATCCATCTCCAAGGGACACTCATTCGCTCAACATGTATTTAGGGCCCAATTAAGCTAGGCACTGGGGATCTATCTGCAGGAAACTGAAGCATGGTTCCTACTCAACAAGCTAGTGCTATAGTGTCCTAGATGTTTTGAAAGCTGTGTGTAAAGGACTCAGCAAGGGCAACTGGTAAAGGTCCTATCCCCTTCCCTTTTTTCTAGGTAAATCTGGCATTTGTCTTTTTTAAACTTTAGCTACTAGTGGAGCTTTGACCGTGAACAAAGTCATGCTTCTCTTTCCTCCAATGGCTGGCCAGGGGTCCATTTCACCATCAGTGACCCTTCATCCATTCATTGGTTCAACAAATATTTAAGCACCTACAATGTGTAGGCCTTGTGTACGCAGACCTGAACAGAACAGGGCAGGCACGGGCCTTGCACTCACAGAGCTCGTTCCCATGAAGGGAGGCAAATGATAAACAAGGACACGAATAAACAGATAAGCTCAAAAAGACAAACTCTACCCAGTGTGAGCACAGGGAGTAAATGGAGATCTAGTTTAAATGGAGAGGGGCAGGGAAGGCCTTCTTCTTTGAGGAAAGGGCATTTATGCTTAGAAATGAAGGATGAGCAGGTATTGGCTGGGTAAAGTGTACGCGGAATGCAGGGGAAACAACATATGCAAAGGCCCTTATTTTACACAGGAGAGGTTACCAGAAGCTTACTTTTCCAGAAGCTTTTCAGAGCAATGAGCACTGGCCCTACAAGTAACTGAAGGCTACTTCTCAATCTACAGGCTCAGAGGCCCACCCTCCCCCATCCAGCTCTGGCCCCAGAGGCCCACTGGCTTCAGGCTCCAGGTGAGGGGAGGGCTCTAGGGCAGCAGCCACTTTGGGCCTCTTGGCCAGCCACTCATTTGCCATTCTACCTGCGAACTCTTCCCTGGCTTCTTGTTACCTTTGTGACATCAAGCAGTGAGGTCACCAGTCTGAGCCTTGGTTTCCTTATCTGTAATATGGGGCTAATGCCAATAAACCTTCCCTCCAGCATTGCTGTGTTACCAAATGAAACACACGGCATGAAGACAACGTTCAGAGAAGGGTAGCTACTAATAAGTATGGAGGCCCAGAAGTCCTGCCATAACCAACTCTGAGTAGGCTATAGTTTAAAAATTGATGCCACCCCCTTCCCCCAGCCCTTGGTGCAGCACTTGAGGACAATGAGGCAGGATCCAAGGATTAGAATGCTGCTATAGCTCTCAAATGGGTCCTGGGAACCAGAGCTGGGTGATCCGAGTCCCACGACTACTTGGCTTTCTGATCAGGTCAGCAGTTTCTCTCTCCAAACACATGGGGCTCTGTGAGTTCCAGAGTAAACTTAATCTCTCCCCAAACCCCTGTCCCTCCGCGTATGTGGGTACTCCCCTTTTGTAGGTCAAAGGCTGGCACCTTGGGCTTCCCTCTACACCCCACACCCCCACCTCTGCCTGGGATCTTCCCCAAATAACCTGTGACACCGTAGGAGCTACCTGCCCCAACTCTAGGGACCATTCGAGGCACCCGTGGCACTTAGTACAAGTGGCAGGGCAAGGACATGCCTATCTAGAAGGTTGCAACAAAGCCTTTGATTTGTAACGTGAGCCACCATCTTATGTCATCTGTTCCAGGTTCTCTCCCGAGTTTTAAATAACTTCATTTCCCAATCCTAAAAGTAACAGACATCTTGGTAGAACATTTTGAAGGAAAAAAAAAAGTATAAGAAAAAAATAAAGGCTACTCATAATCCTACCACCTAGAGATCTAGCCTTTTGGGATATACACCCCTTCTTGTCAATCCACTTTCACTCTTTTTTGGCATATAAACATTTAAAAAGTGAAATTGGGGTCATAATCTGTACATAGTTTGAATTTTCCTTTTCCCTCCACTCACTACTTACTATCATAAGCATTTCCACATGACATCAAATATTTTAAGCAACGGTTTTTAATGGTCACACAGTTGCCTGAATGGGCTGCATGTTCCAGAATTTATTTTGCCGATTCCCTGGAGTTAGACATTTGGGCTGCTAGCTATTTTTCACTATGACTCTGCAGTAAACACCTTTATGGGAACAGGATACTCTACATTTTTGACTATTTGCCTAGGATACATGTTTAGAAGGTAGAATTGCATATTTTCAAGCCTCCTGATATTTTTATTTCCTAATTGACGTCCATAAAATTTGTAGCAATTCTACCCTCCCTTCATCAAGGCAACCCTGTCTCTCAGAAGCCCACATCTTTTTAGCAATTTCCTCTCATTCTCCTCAGCCCCTTCTCAGGGAGACGCTCAGATCCCACACAAGGCATTCAAAACTCAGCACTGCAGGCCCTGCTGAGTCTGGGTGAGTGCCTGGGCTCACAGTGGGCGCTGGGGCTTTACCTGCAACTGACACTGAGCCCAGTGGGCAGTAGGGTCTGGGCAAATGGAGGGGGATAAAACGCAGCCCTTGCGTTGGGGGTGCTTACCATGGAAGAGAAAAGAGAGAACTTGGGCACTTACCTTCTATACATCAGAATCACCTGAGAGCTTTAAAAAACAAACCCACAGCTAGGCCCCCTACTAGGTCGATTAAATTCAACTCTTCAGGGAGTGGGGCCCAGGCGTGGATATTTTGAAAAGCTTTTCCAAGTATTCTAAATTTCAAGTGCAGCCAAGGTTGAGAATCTCTGCCCTACACAACACACACACACCCCTTTACAAATGTTATGTTAGACTCAGGGGGGACCACAGGTTCCCAGAGGGAGTGTGGTGCTCTGAAGAGGCTTTCTGTAGGAGGTGACTTCTGAGCTGAGCCGTAAGGCAGCCAGAGAGGCCTTGGCACACAATCTGTGAATACATTTTATTCTTAACAGCAACCATTCCGCTCACAGAGTGCCCGAAGCCCTTTCCCATGCCCTGTCCCTCCCCTCCGCACAATCTTGTGCTCATTTTGACTGAGGAAGAAACCACACTTCAAAGATGCCAAGTGACTTGGCATCTGACTGCCTGGTACCTGAGCCACACTGAAACCAGGTGGCTCTTCGGACTCCCAAACCAGTACCCTTCCCCGCATCGCACCTCAGAGGTGGCAAGGCCTGAGGGCGGTCACTCTGGAATCCAAACCTCTCCGGCCACCGCCACTATTCTCAGGTTACCTTTTTCTGGCTCCAGGCCCCAAAATGCTCCCACTAGGCCCTGGCAAGGTGGCCTCCCTCAACACCCCTTCCTACTGCGTGACCAAAAGGAAGAATTAACAATAAAGGGGGGAAAAAAAGAAAGAGAACCAAAGATCCTACTCCATCTCATTAAGAAAGTAAACATAAGAGCCATCTAAGTGTCTAATTAAGCTTCTAATTAGTCCCTGCTTGTTACTAATGCAAATTAGATTACTCCGCTTAACTACAGCATGTCCACAACACCCTTGTTAATTGCGGCCTTTTGAAATTAAATTACTCCCTAATTAGCATATCAAAGCCATTGATTCGGAGCTGGGAAAGATGAGGGCAAGAGAAGCCGAATGCCAAGTTTGGTTAAGCAGAGATGGCTAATTAAATAGTGACGTCTTATGTGGGGGGCCTGCTGGTTAGGGGGTAGGGGCAACTCGCCCAGGGCCTGTATGGCCATCTGGAGCCTGGTTCTGACAGTGTCTTTGGCACCAGGGGCTCCAGCGGGCAGAGGAGGGGCTCTCGTGGCCCTCCCTGGGCCCTCGGCTGTTCTGCCTAGCCCACCCCGACAGGCCCCAGCCCCTCCCTTCATCTCCTCAGATGATTTCTAGGTGTGGCATTCACCAAGACCTTGGGCACCAATTCAGGGCCACCCGAAACAGCCACATTTGAATACGCAAAGAGTAAACGTCCTCCCACATCCCTCTCCCTGTTCCAAGGTGAGTTCCAGAAGAGTGGCATCTACCTAGTTTTTCTCTAGTCCCCACTTGTGGTTCTGTTCTTGGAAGAAAGCTCCTCCTCCCCTAACAAAAAGGACACAAAAAGAACAAGTTTGGGAGGCGGGTAAAAGGGTGATGACTTTCACAGAGGGGCTCACCCTGCAGGGGTGGGCTGGTTTCAGCTTGGAACAGGCTGCTGAAGACACAAGGCCTTATCACTCCCTCCATGGTAGAAAGGAGGGAAAAAGAATCACCACGACCATCAGTTCTTACGCAGCTGTGTGGGAATCAGATTTGGGTCAGGGCATCCTTACAGATCTTCTCTGAGCTCTTGTTGCACAGACCCTGCAGAGCCTTCCCGACACCATTCCCCTCTAGATGTTCCCTGAAGAATACTGGGAATGGGTAAAACTCCGAGTCAGAACCGATAACCAAAATGCTCTCGGGGCTAGGCGGTCAGCCAGGAGGCCAGGTGAGAAGTGGAGGGCGGAAAGGAGGAGGCAGCCGATACTCAATCCAGTCTCTCCTTGCTACACAGAAACGCAGGCCCAGTGTTGACAGGGTATGGGTTTTTCTAAAGAAGGGAAGTGGGGATATAGACGTGAAATTTATTGTAATGAATTATGTGGGGGTCAACAAAACTCAGCAGGAATGAAGTTAGTCAATTTGTGCCCCAGCATTCCCGAGAGGCAAGTTCCAGTTAACTGTGTGACCCTGGGCAAGTCATGTCACCTCTCTGGGCCTGGGTCCTTCACCTGACAAGTCAGAGTAATAACTATCGCCACCTGGAGAATCTCTCAGGGTTGGGGTAAGAATTAGAACAAGGAGGTATGTCAAATCGCAAAGCTCAGTCGGGGTCTGGTGACCACCTGGTCTACCTGCCACAATCCCCCACTCCCAGATTTTCCGGTGGGCATGTCTTATGAGAACCTTCTGCCCCCATCCTCTGCGCAGGGGGCAGAGCCAGGGCTTCCAAGTATCCTTGAAAATGCTGAGGCTTTGTACTTGACCTGGCTGCTGGAAAGCTTGGAGGTGCCACACACCTGTACCCTCTGCCCTACATTTAATGGATCAACCAGGGCAGGGGCAACAGCTTCTAAGTAACTCTTCTGAGAAAACATAACAAGAACAAAATCCCGATGGCTGAAAGGTCCCTAGCTTGGTCCTTCTTTACTGGCCTCCTCCCCAGCTAGGATGGAGTCTACCCCAATCCTCCCTCCCCTACTTGTCCTAGGTTTCTCACCAGGAGCATGCCCTGGGTCAGGGCCAAATTCCCAAAGGGGGAGATTTTGTTTATTTAAGGAGAACTCCCACTGCCCCCCACCTCAGAAAGGGTGAATTCCAGCCAGTACCCAGCCCACGGACATCCATCCAAGCCAAACTGGACAAAGAGGTCCATAGCAGTGGTTTTATTTTAGAAAATAAGTGAAATTAAAAGCAAAGCAGAACGTGAAATGGGGGGAGGGGTAGGCTCTCCTGGTTTTGCGGGGAGGGGGGATGGCGGTGCATACGGGCCAGGCTGCAGGCTGCCTCTCAGAGCTCTCTCCCCCGACGAGATTCAATTAATTGATAACAAGAGGCATCAAATTAATTTCTGGAGGATGTGAGATTCTGATGAAGGGAAATCTCGTCGATGGGGATCAGACGGGAAGGGGCGGGCAGTGCCCCCTTTAATCAGGTTCCACTGTTTAATTGGGAAGGAGGAGACTTGCCTGAGTTGAAGGATCCCCTGCCCCCAAGCTCCACAGTGCCCCTTCCGGGAAGGACCCACAGGGGCAGTTGGCTCCCCACACAGTCAGAGGGAAAAGAGTTTGCATTTGGGGCCTTCAGGTCTCTTCTCACCTGGCTGCCAGCTCATAGCTTCCAGATGCGGAGGCCAGGCAGAGGGGACTGCAGTTGCTGTTTCACCAACTTTACATTCAGGAAAACCAAGTTCCTGAGAGAAGGTGGGTCATACCTAAAGCCACAGAGCAAGTTAGGAAGTTGGTAGTAGCGTGCTTACTGGGGCCTTTCATGATCTACCTGAGTCCAGACTCTGTATAGATCCAGACCCGTGAAGTCATTCCTGAGCACAAGGGGTGTAGCACACAGCATGAGTGACCCTCTCTGTGGCTAAAAAAGGCCATGCCGTCCAAGCTGCCCCCTCTTCCAGCGTTGCCCGGATGGGTGCCCAGCTGCCGGTCCAAGCTGGCCCGACGGCAGTCATTTTCTCAGCATCTGGTGAGGGCTGAGGAAAACACCCGGTGCTGCATCCCAGTGCTCAGGTCTCAGACATCAAAGAGCTTCCAGTACCTCATGCATACCCTTGGGAGCTCAGGGAAGTGCTGACCGGGAGAGTAACCCAAAGTGTCCTCAGCCGGAGAAGGGGGACAGGTAGCCCTGGCTCTCTGGGCAAAGAAATCCCAGAGGCTACCTAAAGGAGGAATCCTCTCAGTGGACCAACTCTACCCTCAACATCGGAAGCACCTCCAGCCCCCATCCAGAGATGTGGCCACCTCAAGATGCCTGGCACTTTGCTCCTCAAATGCATACAGCAGCTGCCTCTTGCTGGGTCTCCGCATCCTGACTCTCCCCCAAATTCTCCCCAGCTGCATCGTTTACTTCCAGGATGTGGATGTGCATCTGCATGGAGAACTCTGGAAGGCAAGGAGGAGGTACACTGCTACCCTCTTTTAGACCAACTTCTTTAGGCCTGCCTGGGTCTCCTAGAAAGGTAGAAACTGCCTTCTAGAAATGTAAAGCCAGCTGGGGAATGGAATATTAGGGAGGCTGCTAGGGCCTGCCCCGCTGAGGAAAGGAGAACAGAAGCCCCCTTACCTGCCTACCTCCAGTTTCGCCTCACATGGGTAGGCCCTCGCAAGGACGCTCTCTGGGCAACACAGGTGTCCTGTCTCACCTGGAGGTGTCAGGGCCAGAGCCTGCCTCAGGTGGCTGGTACCCATAGGAAAGATCAGTGCTCCAGCCCTTGCTCAATTTCTGATTTTCTAACTTGCAAGCGAGCCCCTCTCATTTCACCTCTTCTCCCAGCCCCATCCCACACCCAGTGGGCATTCCGTGATGTTTGTAAAACGGATACAACTACTAAGTCACTGGCTCCACTCCCCAGTCAACCTGCCTTTGAGTTGCCATCATTTTGCACCCTCCTTCCTGCTAGCCAGAATTCTTAGTAACTTCCACCCCACCAGCTCTGCCTACCTGAACAAATACCCGAGGGTCTCTATTCCACACAGTCCACTCTGTTACTGTCTACAGAAAACCTACCATCCTGCCCCCACCCATTTACATGGCAGCCCAGGTCAGGTGCCGTTGGAATTAACACAAGGGAGAAAGGAAACCCGTTTACCTCTGTCTTGTATGGCCAACTGACCCCATGCACTCCCCCAGCTGCTTGGGAACTACCACTTTTTCATGTCTTTTTACCTGTGACCAAGCTGTCCCTTCGGCCTAGAACTACTTCGTCCTCCCCACACAACCACTCACTCTCAGGCCTCAGATGTGGAGGCCCCAGCTGGGGACAGGATGAGGCTTAGGGAGGTGGCAGAGCAGCTGGGTCCCAGGGCACAGGCCATATGGCTACCACCCAGACTGGAATGAAGAAAGGTGCCAGGCTGTGCTGGAGGGAGAGCTGGGGAAAGACCTGGGGTCCTGGGACCGGGGATCAAGGCAAAGGAGGGCACCAGCCAGGCCCAGGCCTGGCAAGCTCAGGCGACACTACTGCAGCGCTGACTCCACGGCTCAACACCCTGTGGCCCGGTTCATCTGTGTACCTTTTGTGCTGGGAGCTCTTGCTTTCTAGCTCAGACAGGCGTGACCTGAGTCCACGCTCTGCAAGGGCCCAGGAACAACATCTCACAGGACCACCGCATCCAAAGCCACAAAGTTCCGAGGAAAGAGTTCCCACAGTGATCCCAGCTCAGCAGAACCGGCAGTGAAGGGTGTGTATTTCCACGGAGTATCCCGGAAGACAACACTGAAGACAGCCAACAACTTCAGGCTCAAGCGGAGTTTCTTTTTGCTTCTTCCAGATGATCCATTCAGTGGTAGGTCCCAAACCGATCTGAGACTTGCTGCCAAATGTCTTCCATAAGGATGTGTAGGCTAGGGTTGCCAAACCCTAGAAATCTCCTTGTTTGGAGAGAGGGGGTACCAGGCATTTTTCCTCCTCTGAGTTCTAGGAAATTGTCTCTCCCATTTATATCTGTCTCTGTAAGCACCTTAGGAGTGGCTGGGGACGCTCCAGGGTGGTACGCAGGTGGGAAATGCCAGGTTCTGAACCCTGAACCCCCACTCCCTTAAAGGGCAAACAGGAAAGGAAGATACAGCCTTCACCTGGAAGGAAGAGAGGGGCCTAGGCTGAGCTTGTGGAGGGGGTAGTGGCAGCTCCTCCCATCTCTGCCTTTCTCCCTTCCCTACAACAGAGGCGCAAGCCCTGCTGGTTACACAAGAGTCAGGAATCCCCCATCTTAGTCCCAGCTCTGCTACTAAGTAGCAGTGTAACCTCAGACAAGTTACCTCTTCTCTCCCGGCTTCATTTTTCCACCCTATAAAAACGAAGGTTCATACTCCAGTATTTCCAATATTCAGCCAACATGTGGCCTGGCAGTGCCGGTAAGCTAAAAATAAAAGCCACCCCTTAATCAGCAAGGACCACCACGTACCAGGCACTGTGTTAGGTACTTCGCATCTGCTGTCTCCTGCAACTCCCAAACGGACTCTTTAAGGTGGGTATTATTGACCTACTTTACATTGTAAGAAAATTGAGGTTCGAAGAGCTTAATTAAGTTCCCCAGAGTCCATCCCTCCTGCCGAGTTCCAAAGCCTTTTCCACTCTGACACATCTTTTGCCCTGGAGAGGCCTGCGTTCCTTGCTCTGGGTTCCAGAGTTCTGGGGCTGAGTCTGAGGAAGCCATTTCAGCCAACGGAGCCTCAGAGTCCTGTCAAAAATAGTACCTGCCCTGTCTTGGTCTGGGGAAGCTGGGAGGGTGGTAAGATCTCAAGGAAGGGAAACTGTGAGAAGCTTCTTGGATGGAAGAAATTATTTCACACAGTTTGGGCTATTAGGAAAGTAAAGACACCATGCCTGCTTCGGATGGGAGTGGAGGGGCTTGCATCCAGGCTGGAGAGACAGGAAACCGCCAAGGCAGTGGGGCAGCGCAAGGTTAAGACGTAGGAAAGGAGGGGGCAGCTCTCAGGCAAAGGCGGCTTCTTGGGGAGATGACCCGTTCCCTCCCGAGCACCTCAGATCTCCCCTCTGTACAGACACCTTGTCTCCACCCTTCTCCCCCTCACCTGATATCCTTCTCTGCTATACCAGCAATGGCAGACCCCAGTCTTCATCATACAGGTACCCCAGTACCCAGTCTGGGACCTGCCCAGACAGGGTAGGGGCTCAGCAAACATGTGGGGAATTACTGGATCAAAAGAAAGCTCCCCCTAAGGAAGAGTTGTGTTCCCAGCAGGATATGCACATTCCTGGCAAGAAGGGACCTACCTGCCTACAACCAGAAAGAAGTTTTTGGCCAAAGGCAGAGGAAGGGGGATGGGGTGTCTAGGTGTGAGGAGAGTACCTACATGGAAAGGAACGGGGGCAGTACCCTTTACAAGTTGGGCCCAACCTATCCTGCCCCAGGCATTCTCCAGCATTGGTGTCAGGCCCTTTCCTCCCCAGGGCTCAGGGGTTCCCCAACTCCTTAACTTCTGGGAAGCCTGCCCAGGATTGGGAGAAGGATAGAAAACCCCACCCAGGCACCCAGCACTTAGTGCCAGGAGAGAAGGTTCCTGTGTTCTCCCCCAACTTAGTGCCAAGGCTGGAGCCAGGGTAAAGGAGGGCCTGAGGGTCTAGGAGGAGAGATTTGGATTTCACCCTGGGCCTCGGTGTGTGGTGGGGTGGAGGCACCCACAATGTCACCTCCTCCCCCTGCCGCCTTGCCCCACTGACTAGAGTGTGAGCCACACCAGATGGGGAACCCCCAACTCACAGACTTTTGAAAGACTCAGATCTAAGGGCACCCTGGGAGCCAGCAAGCTGTCCAGGTGCACAGCCCAGCCCCTGTGCCCTCCCTTCAGCCACCAGGTAACAAAGAGCCCAGAACCCACAACAAGACAAAGTTTCTCAAGTTAAAAAAAAAAAGCTTGCATACTTCCCCGCAGGGGTTTTCAGCAGAGGTTTTCCAAGGGAGGCCGGTGGCGACCCTTCAGGCAGCTCAGTCCAGCTAGGCTGGGCCTTCTGCGTCTGTCCCTATCGGCTGGTTTACTGGCGGGGTCGGGGCCGGTTCAGTCAGGCCTCGATAAAGGCCGTTCAGTCCCAAGTTCTCCACGGAAAGCGCGCTTCTGGGTTCGGCGGTGGGACATGCGTAGACCTTCTCACAGCTACAGGCCAAACAGACAATCCCGCTGCTCCTTCTTTCTGAGTGGGAGAAGGGGCACTCGGGCCAACTCTAGCAACTGTCCCCTTAAGCTGTGCTCCCGCGACCCTGAATCCCAGACCTGACACAGTTCAGCCAGGACGAATCCAGGCGGGTGCGTTGAAACCGGGGTGAAGATGCTGAAGTTTAGGTAAAACCCGCATTGGCCAAAATGCTCCTGGGCTTTCTTGGGAACCGCCGATGTGGCAGCTTCAGACTCGGATTTGCTCCTCCAGGTCCTCTACTCCTATCCCCAGCTGTGGGCACCACGGTCAACCGGCAGGGACACGGGGCGCCGGGGTGCCAGACACGCGGGGATCTCCGGATACCTTAAAACTAGCGCCGAGCGAGGAAACCGGCCACGAGAAGAGTGGTGAGAGAGGCCAAGGTGAAAAGGGAGGATCGGGGCGCTCTCCGGGCTCTGCGTTCCCGTATCCTTTTCCCCCAACCTAGAGAGTTGGGGTGGACAGGAAGCGGGTGAGCGGCTGTGTTCGCGAGGTCGCCCCAGTTGGGGAAGAGAAGGGATCCGCCTCTGCCGGGCCTCTGCCTCAGAATCCGCGTCCCGCGAAATTGCACGGCTCTTTACCCGGGCAGCCAGGACCCCAGATCGCTCCGGGCGCCCCGCATTCTAGCGCCACAGGCTCTGCTCTGGAGCAACCCAAGGAAGTTAGTTTAGCGTGATGGGGAGCGCGAGGCTTGAGCGCCGCCGGTCAAAGAGAGGTGTTGGGGGGGCACTGTCCAGGCGAGACACTAGAGTCCTCAGTCTGCTGGGGGCTCCTGCTTAGTCCCTCCAGGATACTTCCCCGGTGGCCTCGGGGCCCCCGCTGCCGCCCTCTCTGCTCCTCCTACACGATGGAGCGAGGGCTCTTCCCAAAAGGGGTGAGTAGAGGTTTCGGTCAGATGGCTCCGCCACCCTCCACCGACGGCGCACAAAATCACAGGGGCTGTTTCCAGACGCTCTCAAGTGCCCAAGAAGTTTTCCGCTCAATCTCCGCGATGATTGAGGGATGCGAAGAAGGGGTTGACTGGCTCGGGCACTTCCGAGGTGCGACCTCAGCAAAACGAGTCCCCTCCTCACCTGACCCGACGCGGCGGGTAGGACCGCCGTCCCCATCCCCTCCCGCTTCCCCCACGTCCATCTGCCACCAGCGCGTCTTGGGGAGTCCCGCACAGACTGCGGCTGGGGGAGCCCACTTCACCACTTCCCTTCCCAGCTCAGGAAAGTCCGGGCCGGGAAGTATTCTTTGTCTGACTCGGGGCAGGGGGGTCGTGCCCCCTTACACCCCATTCCCAGCGCCAGGCCGGGAGGGGGCGGGGCCCAGATTCTTGGGGAAGGGCGGGCCTCAGTGGCCTCTCCAGCCGCCCCCCTGGCCGGCCTCACGCTGCCCCCGCCCCCGCCGCGCCGTAGTCCCCACCTGTTCCCAAGACAGCTCCAGCCCGCGGGGCCCGGGCCGGGGGCGGGGTGTCGCCGCTGCGCTAGGTCAGTGTGCGGCGGCCGGCTCCGGCTGGAACAAAGTACGCCGGTCCGGGCCCGGCTCCTCCCCGCGCGTCTCCGGCGGGCAGTTTGCAAACACAAAGTGAGCCAGTGAGCGGGCGAGAGAGTGCGCGAGCTAGGGAGTTGGTCTGGTCGGCGGCCCAGCCCCCACCCGCGTTCCCGGGCCCGACCCGCCACCTACCTGTTCGGCCCGGCCGCTCCGTGCGGGCTCCGGCCCGTCAGCCCGCACGGGGCATGGGGCTCGCTCCGGTCGCAGCCCGGGCCCGCCGCCGCCTGTCGGGGCTGCCCCTCCGCGCCGCGCAGCTCCCGGTCGTGCTCCTTGCGCGCCGCGCCGACCGCCGCGCGCCTTAGCCCCGCCGGAGCATCGCACTTTGTGGGCAGCTCGGCTCGCTAGGGCCCCGCTTCTCCTTCCCTGTCCTTCCTCGACGCTAGTTAGCTCACTCCAGCTCCTGGGCTCCCGGACCCCGGCGTCCCCGCCCCCGGCCCAGCCCTGGTTCCGGCCCGGGCTCCTCCCCGCCGCGCCGCCGCCGCCGCCTGCGCCGCGCCCTCCTTGCGGGCTGGGGGCTCCGTCCCGGCCGCCGGCCGTACAGTCCGCTCGGCAGGGGCGGCCGGCTGCGGACTCCGAGGGGCTGCGACTGAGCCTGGGATGCGAGTGGCTGCGAGCGGGCGGCGCGCGGGCGGGGGAGGAGGAGGGCTGGAGGGGAAGGAGGGAGCGCGCGGAGAGCGAGGGAGGAGGGAGCGAGGGAGCGAGCGGCGGAGGGAGGGGAGAACAACTTCAAGTGCTACCATAATTCGCCTAAAGCAGGTGCAGCAACTTTCACCCCGCTAGGCAGCCAGCTGAGAGCGAGAGAAGACCACGTGGACCAAACTTTAGGGGAGGGAAAATGGGGTCGTGGGGAGAAGACGTGGGGCTACGAATCTGAAAAAGGGGGTAGGTGGAGAGACCTCAGGGATTCCGCCTGGCCTCGGGCTAACCCTGTGGCGCGCTTTGCAAGTCCTGGCCTTACCCTGGAGTCTGGAGGTACGGCCAAGCCCTGCTCCCACACGGTTCACTGGTTCCCGGCGGGCTGCGCCCGGCGCAGGGAGTGGCCAGGGGCCCAGAGACCCGAGCCGGCGTCCGACCCCGGCCCTGCCCGGCCTCCCTCCTGCTCCCCACCGTGTGGGGACTGGGGGTGGGCTTTCTGAACTGGGGGTGGGGGGCGGGGAGGCTCCTCTGGGCTTTGTGAACAGTCACCCCCGGGCGCGCGCTGCCTCTCTCTGAGGAAGGGGAATTTCCCAGAAAGTGCTCCGCGAGCCAGTGAAGAAGGGGCCCGAGGCCGAGCCACGAGGGCAAAGCGAAGTGCAAAGTCGAGACAATTACCTGGACAAATTAGACTGTAAACAAAACTCAGTGCCTTTGAATGCCGCTTTTGCCGGGGGTCCGGAGGGATTGTGATGTTGGCGGCGGTGGTGTGTTTCGGTTGAGAGGGGGAAGTCCGGGTGAGGAAAGGCTCTCGATCCAAGAGGAAGGGCTATGTGGGTAGCAGATACCCCACTCCGAGATTCGTGGAAATCTCAGTAAATCCTCCTTCCCACCCTCCATGCCAGAAACATCTCCCATCTGTCTGTATCGAGGATGGGGAGAAGTGAGGGATGCCTCAGGGACCCTCAAGGAGCGCCCCCACCCAGCCAAGTGATGCCAGGTCCCCGTGACCAGGGGAGGACCCTGCTGTGGGATCAGGGCGGGAAGGCAGTGGCTCTTGAAGGCTCTTCTGGCCCCAAATCGCCTGAGGCAGGTGGACAAGGGGCAGACACAGGATGCCCCTGTGGACGGTGAGCTGGTGGAGGGAGCAGGGGTGACTGTAAGAATTGATGCTTAGTTGCCTGGGGAGAGAGGACTTTTTGGAAGAGAAGGCCCTCGAAATGGGGCTTGAAAGGAAAGGAATCTCAGAGAAGAGGCTTCCTCTTGGATTGTTCTCTATCACTTATTCTGTCCATTTTCTGTGGATGCAATAGCCTAAAGTAGTTGTAGTGTTGGTGACACCTGCCCAGGTCCAGATCTTATGTATTTGCCCAGATGGGCAGGTGCGACAGACGTATTTAGGTCCTGCTGGAGCCTTTCAGATATCTAGATGTGACATTGTGGGGGAAGGGCTCTAAGTACCATTTATTTGGCTATCACAGTGTCCTTTCCAGTGTAGCAATAGCAGTAGCAATAAGGCTAAAATAACAGCTAACATTTGAGTCGAACCACATGCCAGGCACATTGAGTAGTTTAGTCTTCAGAATAACTCCATGAGGTAGGTAGATCTATTATCTCCATTTTACAGAGGAGGAAATTGAGGCACAAAAAGATCAAGTCACTTGCCTACGTTTACCCAGCAGGTAAATGATGGAGCCAGATTCCAGCCAGAGCCACATCAGTGAGGACAAGGAAGAAGCTCATGGAAGCCTTTAAAGCGGCACTGCCTGCTTGTGGGTTACCTGAGGAGGAGGAGGAGGATGTTTTGGGAGGAAGAAAGCCCTTGGTCCTGTGATCTGATTTATCTTACATGGAGATTCAGCTCTGGTGGAAGTCATGGAGTGGCAGGTCCTTGTGCCAGGTCAGCCGGGCCCATGACCATGCCGTCAGCCCTCCCATTCCAGCCTCTCTGCTGTAAAGACTGAGAGTAGGATTTGAACTAGGGACCTTAGACACAAAAGAGGGGATTTCTGCAGGGGACTTGGAATGAGGTGACCTCCAGTGGGCCTCTCCAGCCCTTTTCCGGTTGGTTCTCGTTCCCACTGCTCCTGTCCCCATCGTCTCCCTGTAGCAGCCCTCCACGCCTCACATGTGGGCTCGCATGCCCAAAGGGATTGCCCTGGGAAGTGCTTTTGCTCTCATTTAAGTTTATCCCTCATCTCTGGGCCAGCTCTGTTCCCAGCACCCTGTGAGTCACAGTGGAGAGCCCAAGAGGGTCAAAAACTCAGTCTTATCGTCACCCAAGGGGCATGTTAGTGAAGAAAACAAAGCTTCCCCAAAGAAAGAGATAGAACAAATGCCCCCAAATCAAAGAAGACAGTCCAAAGCCCTTCTTCCTGATGCAAGAACTTTGTAAAAAGGTTCTAAAGAGTAGCCCTTGCCTCCCAAGGGAGAGTAACTGGGAGCAGGGAGGAGGCTCCTTTTCTGTCCTTGTTCCTTCATAGGAGTCAGGGCAGGTACAGGAGCTCGGTGGTGGCAGGAACTGAGGCTCGTGGCCTGACCCTACTAGGGAGACCATGGTTAAGAGCACAGGGGCTGGAGTCAGGCTGCCTTGGGTTGAACCTCAGCTTCTGTCACCAGTGTGTGACCTGGGCAAGTTACATGGTGTCTAGCCTCAGTCTCCTCACCCACAAAATTGGGAGAATGCCTCCTGGGGTGGTTGGAAGGGTAGCATGAGAAAGCATGGGCAAAGCACCTAGCCTGGTGGCCTGCTCTTCAGTGCTTTCCATAAATGCATATTTTCCCTTTTGTGAGCCCCAGTTTCCTCACTTAAAAATGGGGAATACTAACCTCACAAAGCTACAAATCTAAGTTACCAAGTATTAAATGTCTGCTGTGCACTGGGCCCTTGAGTAACGTGTTGTTCAGCTTTATCGCCCCAGCTCTGGTGGCTCTTCTCCCCATTTTACTTGTGGGCCTCAGCAAGGTCTGCTAACTTGCCTAGGCCAAGAGCAAGGAGGTGGTGTGACAGGGACTTGCTCCCAGGTCTGCCTGCACTGAAGCCGATGCCCTTTCCCAGGGTCAGCTGACTCTCTGTTTGGGGCATGAATTGGGCTAATGGGTAAGCTTGTTCCTTCCTAGTAGCAGGCCTGACACCCGAGGTGGTGGTATGTGCCTCTAGAAACATTAGTCTCTTTATTCCCACAGTCCCAACACACCTAGGCCCAGATATTTTCTGTTTGCATTCATCTAGTTGCTTGAATCTTATTTTTTTTCCCCAAAAACTTTTTTTTTGTTATGAAAGAATAAATCTTTTTCAGTATAATATAGCAACTCCACTCCTAAGTATATACCAACAGAAACGCATGCATATATATGTTCACCAAAAGGCATACACTAGAATGCTATGCCACCTGTTGGGATGTGCTGACTATTGACGGTGGCTGTCGGCAGTGGAATAGGTAAGTAAATCATGGTCTTCTCATCTGTGGGCTAATACTTAGGGATGAGAAGGAATAAGCCATTGCCATACACAGCCTGGAGGAATCTCACAAACAATGTTGAGCATAAAAGCTAGACACAAAAGAAAACACAGTATGATTGCATTGATCTGAAATTCAAAGACTGATCAAATTAATTGATGGTGTTAGAACTCAGAAGAATAGCTACTCTAGGTGAGGGAGTGGCTGGGAGGGGCATGGGGGTGGTTTCTGGGGGTCTGGGAATGTTCTGTCTTTTGAATTTGGAAGTTGGGTACATGGGTATGTTTACTTTGTGAACATTAATTGCGCTGTAAGTATACTTATGATTTCTGCACCTTTCTTTATGCTTAAAAATAAAAAATTTAAAAATCATTGCTAATATAGCTGAGGTCCTTCTCAAATCCATCCCTCTCTCTCTTTTTCCCTCCTTCTCTTGCCTTAGGTAACTGGTTTCCTGAAATTGATCTTCCCAGGTAAGTTTTATACTCTTAGTCCTTTAGTGTTGGGTGGTTATCTTAAAATTGTCAATGAAAAGTATCCTGCTGCTGCTTGCTTTTACTTGTCTTTTACTCAGCTGCATGTTGCCGAGATGAATGTCTGCGTGTTTGTTTGTTGCGTGTATCTCTAGGTCGTTTCTTCCCCAGGCTGCTGGAGAGCATTCCGCCAGATCCAAGCGTCCCCATTTTGTTACCCAGCCTTCTGGTGATGGACAGTTAGATTGCGGCCGATGTTTGGCTACTGTGGTCTCCTTGCTGCAGTGGGCTTCCTTCTGCGAACCCCCCTCCCACCACACACACACACTTTGCTTTCGCGTCCCCCCGTGGAATCTTCTGCCCTCCCCATCTCCCACCTGTTCCTCCCCACCCTGCTTCCCAATCTTTCTGACTCAGAAAGACCCAGGGTCTGTGCTGAATGGAGGTGAGGGAGGGACAGGAGGGGGACAGCCGTTTCCTCTTCCACAGAGGTCCCTATTCCCCAAGATAAATCATGATTTAAACAGAGAAATATTTCATAAGGGTTGGTGATATCTTAATGAGCTGTGCCAGGAACTTTCAAGACACTCTTCAGACTCCCCCCTTTTTAAGAGGGAGGCTTATCAGTTAAAGGACCATGGCAGTGTGGGAGCTGTCCCAGGGGCATGGAAGGGAGGGCACCTAGGACTGGGTGGGGGCAAGGTTGCCTTTCTAGGTGCTGGTCCGGCTGGGTGTCTGGGTCCCTGGGAGATGTTGCAGGCCCTCCTGCAGTCACTGCAGGGACTCAGAGACTCAGGCCTTGTCTACAGGTGTTGGGCTCGAGACTTTGGGCCGATTGGTGGAAAATCAGTCATTAAAGATCAGGAAATGAATAATAACTTGACAAGCAGTGAGCAATTTTCCATTAGTTAGAACACAGCATCTTTGGGTCAAATGAGATCCCTGCATGGAGGGAATTTCTGTGCTGGAAGACAGCACAAGCATGGGCCAAGGGGGCAGACCCAGCACATTACCCCTCCCCCCACGCACTGCACCCAGTCATTCGTGGGGGTGGGGACTGAGGGTGCATGAGGGTGGCGACAGGCCCAGGAGTGGGCACAGAGGACGGAACCCTTCTTCTTCTAGTTCCTCCTCATCTTTTAAGAGTTATCTTCCTCCTCTGTGAAGACTCTTGAATTTCAATCCCAATTCTATCACTCTCTAGTCCCAAATCCTGAAGCAAGGGGCTTAACCTTAGTTTATTCACCTGCAGGACGGGAAGAAAGATGAGGGTCTGGCAGAGAGGTGCTGAGGAACGTTCTTCTCAGTGTGGGCTTTGACTATAGCCACTGTTCACTGTTCGTATTTCTCCATTGCCCCAGCCCACACCTCCCTCTCTCCCTCTTCTCTTTAGCACTCTGTGTGCATCGCTGATGTTACAATGTGTTGTTGGCTAACTCACTTAATAATCACCCAGTGACTTTTAACACATTGTATTGTTTGTTAACTGTTTAGCCATTTTGTGCCTCATTTCTCCAACTAGATAATAAACTCTCCTGAGGTCAGGGGCCCATGATTTTAGTCATTTCGAGACTTCCCATGGCATACAGCTTAGTATCTTTTGCATAGTAGGTATGCAGTAAATGCGTGTTGATTTAATTTGTTTTGATTATGATTTGATACTTTAGAGCAAAGTTAAAAAAAAAAAACAAAACAAAAATAGCCGGACACCTAAGGGTAAGTTGGTGTCCTACAGGTATCAGCTGGAGGTTGTGGAGCATAGGCAATGACTGTGTCTTCGTCAATTGCGAGGAAAGAGATGGAGGTCTGGGGAAGGTGGATAGAAGACGGGACAGCGCAGCACGCTCACTCCTGCAGAGCTGGCCCCTCCTCCCAGGGCGCTGTGCCTCCCATGCTCACCACTCCTCCTGGCTCCCGTTCTGTTTGTTCCCTAGGGATGCCTTCAGCATTAGCAAGGGAAGAAATCTTGCCCCGTGGAACCGCGAAGGCCTGGGGCCTGGGGTCTCAGCTGCTGTCACTGGAGGGTGAGGAGGGAGGTGAAGGAGGAAAGTCAAAGCCCAGGTGGACTCACTCTGAAAACTATCACCTATCAAGCATCTACTGTTCACTGTCACTTTTTATATGTATCTCTAAGCCCCAGGATGCTCCTTTTTTTTTCTTTTTAAGAGAAAGCAGTGCCCCAGATGTCAGAGGCAATGAATGTAGAGTGGATATAAGGGAAGACCAGAGTCTTTATCCACCCCTTATTGTGTGTGGCATCTGTCTGGGCCCATGGAGTGGAGCTCATACCTTTCCTGGGGCTTCTGCACATTGCTCCAGGTCATTCTGTGCCAGGCCTGGACCTCAGGTCCCCCCTCCTTCCTGGTTCTCCTGCACCCACTCTTCCTCCTGGCTTTCCTCACATCCCCTAGGGTCCTCTTTCCTCCCGTCCCCTCTGCTCTTGACCACTGGCCCTCCAGCCCTCGGGACCTCTCTCATGGTGGTTAGGCAGCAGGAAGTGCCAGGAGCAGGCAGCTGAGGGCAGACTGAGGCTGGGTCTTGACTCGAGAACCACCTGTGCAGCAGGCACTGTGCTAAGCCTTCTTCACACGTGACCTCATTTCACCTCCGGACAGCCCTCAGAGGTGATACAACACATGTCGTTGGCACCCCGTCCATGTGTCCTCACCTGACCACTTGCATCTCTAAGGCTTTCAATCACCAGTGCTTGTTTTTCCACTCTGAAGATCCCCCCACATCAGAGCCCACTCTGCCAGTGTGTGGGAGACCAGAGGTGCCAGAGAATTAACACTTTCTGGGAGAGCCCTCCACCCATAACTGATGGAAACTGGTATATAAATGCTCCCACTCCCTCAGTCCCTTGGTGGGATAACTCTGCAGCGTGAGTTGTGTGTGCACCCCCAGGGTGTCCTCGACAGGATCGAGTTATCCTGATAACACGTACCTTAGAGCCTGCCTGCCCTTTCTTGTCGTCTTCCCTACTTCTCTACTGGTATTTCCTTCACCTCCTAAATCGACCATTTGCAATGGAATAGTTGTCTCGGGGCTGCTTCTGTGGGAACCCAGCCTAAGTCAGGTTGGTACTATTATTATCCTCATTCTACAAAGGACAAGGCCAAAGCTCAGAGAGGTTACAACTCACACACGCTTCCATAGTTACTTAAGTGGAGTGCACGCTTTCATACCCTGGCTTGCTGCACACCAGAGTGATCACTTTATCGCTCTGCTGTATGGCTTCTTGAGGGCCCTTGCCTCCTCAAGAAGTCTGGTTCAAGGCCATTGCCCTTGGCCTCTTGCCTTGAGAGGTGGGAAGTGAGGAGCAGGAGGGTGTCAGGTGTACACTGGCAGGAAGTGGGGGGATTTCCAGTCCACCTAGCCCCCCCTGCCTCCCTGCGAGCCACCGGCTGGCTCTCGTAGCCAGTCCGGGGATCGCAGACAGAAAGAAAACAATGGACATCTGCAGGGCTGGAGATGGGATGAATGGAAAAAAGTGAAAGCTGTCTGAAGGGCTGAAAATGAAGAGGACTGAGCCAGGGAGAGAGCAGGCTCGGGGCTGAGGAATGTTTCTGAGCCTCTGCAGTGTACAGCTGCTCCTAACTAAAGCAGGAGGGACAGAGGTGAGAGACAGGAAAGGGATGGTGAAATTTGCTCAGCCTAGCCGTGTGGAAAGTCCCCTGCCGAGACCCTTAGGAGCAGAGCTGAAAATGGCCTGCATCTTTTGTGAGCGTGAACATGGGCACCTTGGGGCAGGGGAGACCTGATCCCCCCGAAGACCAAAGTTACCTGGAGAAGACATCTGGAAATTTTCTACTCGTTCGGTGTTGGTGATACCTTTGTCTTAGTTGAGCTTCTCCCAGAAGCAGACTCTGAGACATTCAGGCACAAGTGGTTTACTTGGGAGGTGTCCTGGAGAGACCAGCAGGGGAGTGAGGCCGTGAGAAGGAAGGAAAAACGGTCAGTATAGGGGGTGTTATCCCGAAAGCTACCGCTGAGCAAGAGGAAGGCAATCCTGTGGGGGACTCGCAGACGTGGGGACTCCAGGATGTGTGAAACGCACCTCAAGTTAGCCAGAGCCCAGGGCAAGGGAGCCGGGGCACTCATCCACCAACTCCCCTGGGTCGCTGGTGGAGGCCTGCTTCCAGGCGCATTGGCTCTCCACGCTTCCGGCTTGCCCTGGGCTGGAGCCAACGGTGTTTCCATGGCCAGGAAAAAGCCCTCAGGCAAAGAGCAGGTGTTGGCAGTAAGCAGCCTTCTACATTTAGAGACAAATGCTAAGAGACACGGGCTGGGTGCCAGTGCCTGCCACGCTCTGCCCTCCCGTTCTCTTCCTTAACTTATCATGTGCTTTTGTGGGTGCAGCTCATCTCCCACATTCCCCTCTTAAGCACTTGGTCTTCTCAAGGCTTCAGTCTTGCCCCATTGCTCCCCCAATCTACCTGTCCTTTTGGACAAGCCCACCTACTCTCATGGCTTCAACTACTACTTGTGAGTTGGTGGCTTCCTGTACGACCTCTGGGACCTGGATCCCTTGCCCGTGTCTATGGGCCTCCAGTGATGGCATCCGCAACTCAGCATGTCCCAGGCCCAAGTCATCATCTTTATCCAAAACATGCCCTACCTCTGCATTTGCTTCCCCAATGGCGGCACCATGATCCACCCTGTCACTCTAGAAACTGGAGTTACCCCTTGAATCTCTCTACCCCTTCTTTACATCCGGTCAGTCCCCAAGTCCTGTGGATGTGGCTTCCAAAGCATTTCTCAGAGTCAACCCACCCTCTCCTAACCCTCTCTCCCGCTGCCATTGGTCGAGACCTTCATCATCTTCCACTTGGAGTATTCTAGTCGCCTCCTAACTGGACTCCTCCCTTCCAGCTTGATCCCTCCCTGAGCCTCCCTCCACAGTGGTGAAAAAGTTCTATCCTATGACCTGAACTTGTCATGCCCTGCTCAAGACCCATTCCAAATTCAAGCACCTTGGCCTGGGGCACAAGGCACAGGTGTCCTTTCTTGAACCTACAGTTCCATCCTGGCCACTCTCAACTCTGCCACCTGGGACTTGTGGCATGTGTCGTGCTCTTTCCTGCAGCTGGGCTTCCTCTCATGTCGTGCCCTCTGCGTGGAGTATCTTTTCTCCCCTCTGCTTTCACTGCTAACTCGAAGACCAAGCTCAGATGGCACCTCTTCTTGGAAGTCATCCCTGGATGCCTCAGGCTAAATTAGACACTCTTCTTTTGTGCTCTTGTATCATTGCAAGCATCAAAAAATCCACTTCAGATGGGCTTGAATAACCATGGAAGTTGACTGACTCTTGCACCTGAAAATCAAGGCGGCAGGGCTCGCTGCAGATGATGCATGATCCAAGAGCTTAAGTGATGGCCTTGGGTTCTCCACCTTGCTTAACTCTGCCTTTCCCTGGGTGGGCTTTATTCTCAGAGTCCTTGGAGGGAGTCCCATCAGCTTCAGACTGAATTCTGCCCAGTTCAGTCCAGTGAATTATTCAGGCACACACAGGCTTTTGTGGACCTAAGGACTTACTGCTCCTCTCCAGGCCAATCAAAATGGCCAAAGGCTTACAGTGTTTGACTGCAGGAGTTGGCCAACTGTGGCCAAATCCTGCCTACCACTTGTTTCTGTAAACAAAGTTGAACTGGACACAGCCATGCCCATTTGTTTATGTGTATCTGTGGCTGTTTTTGTGCTACAATGGCAGAGTTGAGTAGTGGAGGCAAAGACCAGCAAACTTTTTCTATAAAGGGACAGATGGTAAATATTTTGAGCTTTGCAAGCCAAGAGGGAAAATTGAGGATATTGCATAGGGATTTATATGATAAGAGAGTAAACAATGTTCTACAAAATTTTCATTGATGAAATTACAATAATTAAGTACAATTTTTTTGTAACACCAGTTTACCAATGAGAAGAATGGAATTTGGAGGGAGGGATAATATCTTGCTTAATTGGGGTTCAAAGTTAAGGCTCCCTATTATCAAGTCAATGGCAAATGTTCATCTATAAAAACCATCCTTAGCTCACAGATCATACAAAAACAGGCAGGATTTGGTCTGTGAGCCATGGTTTGCAGACCCCTGAATTAAATCAGACTATTTCAGAGCTAAGGGAAGAAGCCATGGGAAGTTGGAAAAGGACATCAAATCACCCTGTGACGCTAGAGATGATATGGATGCCACAGGTCTTTGTATGTGATGCTGCTTTTGTGATGGGCCATTCACTGTCAGCTCTGGGGGGCATTTTTGAGGCAAGCTCCTTGGCCCCTTAATCCTGACAGCGTCTCTATGAAATAGGCAGGACAAGAGTGATTGTGCACTCTTTATAGGGGAAACTGAGGCTCAGAGAGAAGTGGCTCATTTGAGGTTTTATAGCAAGGCCTTTTTCTGGGATGCCTTTGAGGATTCTAAGACATGGGCCTCAGAACATGTGCTTTGTTGACTAATTGAACAATGGTGGGATGCTCCAGTCGGGGGACAGGCTGGTCTGAACATGGCCTGGGAGACCAGGTCTGCAGCTGTCCCTGTGACATCCAGTGTCTACACAGCCTAGGAATCCAGTGCTGCTTCAAGAATCTCCGGGTGTAGGCCTGTCTCCTTTACAACTCCCCATGCAAGACAGAGGGGATGTGAGGAAGAAATCAGTCTTCAGGCAAGAATGCCCAGGACCACAAACAAGGAGTTTGACCCCTCACCTAACTGCCTCTATCCTCAGGCCCTGGCCTCATCTGAGTCCCTGAGGAGCAATCCTGTATCCTTTGGTCCAGGGTGTGAGCAGAGCTGCCCAAGGTCAGGGAGGGGTTCTGGGGGTAGAGAGAGGCAGCCAGATGTGAAGAAGAGATGCTGGGTTCCTTTCCAGGAGGATGATACACGGATACTGCGCTTGTGTGTGCTGGTACTTACACACTCACAGACACACACACAGCTTCATACTCCCACGTCACACCCACCTTCACTATCGGGATCACACACTCATACGTGCATACGAGCATTCTCATGGCTCCCCCCCTTATTTACACATGCTCAAGCTCATACGGCTGTATTTGTTTTCTGGTGATGCTATAACAAAGTGTCACACTCTGGCTAGCTTAAAAGAACAGAAATCGATTGTATTAATATCACAGTTTTGGAGGCTAGAAGTCCAAAACCAAGGTTCCTTCCGAGACCTGCAGGGGAGGATCTTTCCTAGCCTCTTGCCAGCTTCTGGTAGCCCCGGGTGCTCTCCGGCTCACAGATGCGTCACGCCGATGTCTGCCTCCGTCTTCACACAGCGTTCTCTATCTTCAGGTTACATCTGCAATGATCCTGTTTCCAAATAAAATTATTTTGAGGTGCTGGGGTTAGGACTCCAATATATCTTTTTGGAGGGAAGGCACAGTTCAACTCATACCACCACCTATGGCCATAAAATCAAACGTGCACATACCGTGCTCCCATAGTGACGTGCAGACACACACACACACATTCCCATCGTCACAGAATTATGCATACCCGTATATCCTACCAGGATCACATACGCCCGTGCATGCACTCACATACAGCCTCGCCGCCACTCACACACTCCCTCGGTCTCCTAGTCTCACATACAGCCCTGCGCACGCCCTCCTGCCCCAGCCCCGCTCCCAGGGGCCACCTGTGGAGTTCATGCTCAGAGACCCCGCGCATTTGCAGCCTTGCACTTGGCCCCTGCCTCCTCCATCCTCTCCCCCCCACACAGTCTCTCCCCTTCTGACTCCTCCACCCAGCTCACCAGTCCCCGCACCAACCCTCCTGGCGAGGAGGCGGCACACTGGCTCTCTCCCACCCCAGCAGGGCACCAGGTAGGTAGCTCTTGCCCTCTGGAATGCCGTCCCCCACAAGTCTTCCTCCTGTGCAGGCTCCCACTCTCTCCTCTCAGGGGCAGACCGACAGACACACACACACATGCACTCTCCCACTCGCACACACGCCCCCCCACGGCAGCAGTCTGTTCCTCATTATGGGCCAATGCGCCTGTTTACTCACCCAGCTGGAGATGGTTAGAGAGTGATAAATAATGAAAGAGAAAACAGGCTTTTCCCCTCTGTGGCTTCTATTTATGTAACATGTGTCACTGCGCATTCACAGACTTTGTTTCGGAGCTGGTTGCAGGAAATAGTTTATTTTTTCCGGACAGTGGCTTGGGGCAGGGGGGTGGGGGCCAGGGTTTGGGTTTCTGGTCTCACGCCCATGGGAGTTTCGGGATCTGGCTCCCAGAGTCCTCCTCCCCGGGTGCTTCCCCTCCCCGCCTCCCCAAGGCAGACATCGGGGCTCAAGGCTGCCTCAGAGTGGGGCTCTCCCACTCCACCGATTTGGAAGGAGCTAGGGTGGTTGGGGGCCCCTCCCAGCTGCCTCTGAAACCTCCCAAACAGATGGGCTTGTTTTAAGAGCCAGACAGCTTGAGGCCAGGACTCCCCGAGAGGAGCCAGTTGGACAAGGAGCTTCCTAGGTAGCCCGCACCTGTTATGGGGGAGAATGCAAAAGAATTAATTCTGTAAAATAAGAATAAAAAGATCCATACCGCATGTTCACTTAGCATTTTTATGTCCGTGGTCTCTCTCAGGCCTTACAGCTTTTAATCGCTGCTTCCCAGGTGAAGTAATTGGGGAGGGGCCTGCCACGGTCTGCCCACCTGGTTGGTGAGGACCCAGGACTTCAGACTCAGGCCTCTGAGTCCAGAAGAGCCCTCACTTACCCCACTGCCTCCCTCCTCCCAAGGGCACCTCCCTGGGTAAGGTTCTGGCCAACTGCACTCATGCTAAGGTGGTTGTAAGGGTGTAGGGCTTGGAATATGGGGGAAGGTGAGCCATCCAAGATCTGAGAAGTGTCCCTCTCCCCATCCTTACCCGAACGCTAAGGTGAGCCTCCTTTGGGTGATAAACCAGGGACGGGAGAAGCAGCAGAAAGCAGCCCTGCTCACCAATCCCCAGTGCAGGGACGCTCTTGCAGGGAAGGAAGTTTGAAGGCAACCGCCCCCGCCCAAGCCTGTCTCTCTGAATGCCAGGGCAGGGAGGCGATGCCTTCTTTCGGCATGCAGCCCCAGTGGCATCCCAGGCCACCTGCTGGGGAACCCAGAGGTACTGACCCTTGAGGAATGCAGAGCCCACTGTGGAAGACGGACCCGGAAGCCCCCAACTCCCACAGTGTGGGGGAGGAGCGTATACAGGACGATGGGACCAAGGTTCAGGACAGAATCCTGCCCAGTGGCCTCAGGGGTTCTTGCAGGGAGTATCCCACGAGGACCTCCTGGCTGGGGAGAGAAGGGGCCACATTCCCAAAACAAGGACCTTAAACACTGTCTGACAAGTGTAGGAGCACACAGCATTGGCCCAGTGCAAAAGAGAAAGAGCACCAAGGATGTGATTTTCAAATTCACCTTCAAATTCAAATTCTCTGAATCCGAAAATCAGATTCACGAGGGCTTATTAAATGCTGACCCCCAGACTGCTTCTCCTAGGGCGTTGATTCAGCAGGTGGGGGGTGTCCAGGAATCAGCATGGTTAACAAGTTCCTGGGAATTCCGAGACTGATGGCTTCCCAAAGACTTGGAGACGACAGTGCCCTAAGTGGGCCCTAGAGTCCGCCACCCCAACACACGCAAAGATGAAATGGAAGCGTCCTGGTTTGGTCAGGAGAGAATCTGTCTTCCCCCAAAGTGGGAATGAGTTGGTCATAAGAATGATAAACTTTAGCTGGTTGGAAGGAAGAAAGGAAGGAAATTAGAATTTACCAGCAGCTATTATGTGCCAAGCTGTTACATGACATTTTTTGTTTTGTTTTTTTGGTTTTTTTTGAGATGGGGGTCTTGCTGGAGTGCAGCGGCTATTCATAGGTGTAGTCATAGCTCACTGCAGCCTCAAACTCCTGGGCTCAAGCCGTCCTCCTGCCTCAGACTCCCAAGTAGCTGGGACTACAGATACACACCACTGAGCCCAACTGTACATGACATTCTGACCTGGCTGCTTTGACTTTTTGACATTCATGACAATTTCTGGAACCTAAAATACCCATCGATGTTCTATCTTATTAACAAATAATGCTCAACAGACATACCTGCCTCATCCTGAGTCAAAAGTTTTTGTGTCAGCCAGATGTTTTGCACATCTTGGAACACATACTCTGTGCCAGGCACTGTTTTCAGTGCTTTCCTTGTATTGCTTTATTTTTACCACACCACAACACTGACAGGCAGTATTAGTCCCATTTTACCGACGAGGACACCGAGGTTCAGAGAGGTTTAGTAACTTGCCTAAAGCGAGGCAGCTGTGTCAGTCCTGGCACTGGGAAGAGCCAGTGCTCTGTTTACTGTTCCGGTGAGGAATCCTACTGAGGAGGTGGACGGACCGGGTCCGGATTCTGATTTTCAGCTCTCTCTCCAGGTCTCCCTCCCTCCCACTCTGTGGAATGGCGAGGTGGGGAGGCAAGCTCTCTGCCTCTCACCCCGCCCCTCTGCCTTTGGGACCCTGTGGACTCTCACAAAGCCCACCCAGCTTGCACCCTTCAGCTCTCTCCCAGGAAGCCGAGCACCTGGGGTCCCGGGCACTCCCTTCCACGTCAGTCCCTGGAGCACTTGCGGCACTGAAGGGACCCAGAAGACAAGGACCATGTGGGGGGGGTTAAGAAGCACCCCTCCTGGGTTCCCAGGAGCCTCCAGCATCCCTGTCCCCTTGGCAGGGTGGGTGTGTCACAAGCTAGAGGGTGGCAGTGTGTGGGGACAGCAGGGCTGGCCAGATCTGCTGCCCTGGACGTTTGTCCGGGCTGTGGGCTGAGCCTGATTTCAAACACAGGGACTCACAGCAGCTTCGCGGGGGCCCTGCCCAGACCCCCACGCAGACACACGCCTGCACACACACCTGCTCTCGCTTGCACACGGAGTCCCATTCATGAAAACCCAGACGAAGCTCCAGACTCCTGAGTCCCTGTGGACAGGGACATGGATAGTAAAACTCATTCTAAACCCCAGGTGCTCTGTATGTATTCGCTCCAAACTTCACATTGATCCTGCAGGGAAACTTTGATTATTTCCCTTCCCGCCAACTTTCTAGATGAGAAAAATGGGGCTCAGAAAAGCCCAGTGACTGGCCTGAGGCCACACAGCCACTCCACGGGAGAGCTGGGCTTGGGATCGGGCTCCATCTCACGCCGGGCTCACTGTGTCCCCTTCACCAGGCTACCTTTCCTGCACCTCTCCCGGTCCCCAGCAGGTGCTCAGGAAGTCGGCTGAGGAATGCGTATGTATGTGTTTTCTTTCCTACACACTCAGTGCAGGCCACGGCCGCCCCTCTCTCTAAACCCACTCTGAGCTGTGATCGCCCTGCAGGCTTGCTCAGAAACTCACAGCCCCTCAGCTTCCTTCACAGCCAGAACTGGCCGCAGCCCAAATTCCATGGGTGCTGGCCTCAGTTTCCCCTCTGTCTCTCAAGCCACGCACCTGAGCACATCCCTCCCTGCTTTGAGCAGACGCCGGCACTGGCTGGACTCCTGCCCCAGGCCTGACCCTCACCGTGGAGGCCTCTGGGGCGCAGCCACCTCCGTCCTCCTCTTTCTCTGAAACGTCAGGCCTGGCACTGCCCCCCTCCACTTCCTCTCCCCACGGCCCCCTGGGAGCCCAGGCTTTGCTTGAGGGCAGCGAGTGAAGCCGGCTGTAACAGAGAAACCTCAGGCTCCTCTTTAGAAGTCCCCGGAGGAGGCAGATCTGAGGAAAGGCTGCCGAGAAGGCGCCTGCAGCAATGTCAGCTTGAGAACAACCGGGCTGACAGGATGCTGAGCGGGGATTAAGGTCGGGATCAGGGAAGCCGGGGAAATGAAGGCAAGTTCCCTGCTCCCCTCGCTGCCGCCGCTGCCGCCGCTGCGGGCTTGTCTTCTTGTTTGTTCTGGCTCTGGTCGAGGCGGGGCGGTGGGGGAGGACAGGGAGAGGTGGAGGAGGGCAGGCAGGTGGCGGGAGGTGAGAGGAGAGGAAGCCAGGCCTCCTCTGGGTCTCAGGGCTCAGCCAGCGTTGGGACAGAGGCACGGAAGGCCCTGGCCTGGGACCTGTCAGCCACTCTGCCTGCAGCCAGCGCCCCCACCCCCAACCTTCCCCCATGTCCTGAGTGTGGGTGGTGGGACTAGGGAGGACAGAACTGACCTCACCCTGAGAGGCTCCCAGGCCAACGAAGCAGATGCAATACACCCCCAGAAAGGATGCGAGCCTGTTTCCACCTGTCCACAAATGCAAGATCCACCGTTCTAGGGCAATACTTTCACCCAGCCTGCTTCATCATTGAAATGTCACGGGAACACGGCCAAATGGGCTACTGATTTCCAGGTCATCCAGCGCACCAAACTTCTAGTGAAACCTCGAACACTTGCATTATCACTGGCGTGTGCTTCTGAATGTGGCTTCTGGTTTCAGACTGCACGGGCTTGAATTTTGGCTCTGCTGCTGATTTGCTGTGTGACCTTGGCCAAGCTGGCTAACCTCTCTGTGCCTCCCAGCACCTCCTCATAACGTTGTGAAGAAGATGAAGGGAGTGAACACATGCAAGGTGCTGGGTGTAGGGCCTGCCGCAGCAGACAGAAGATGTGTGCCATAGGGCAGCTTTATTTATTTATTTATTATGGGGCAGAGCCAGGGAATAATAGTGGCAGCTTGAAGTTACTCGCCTGAAAACTTCCTGGAGGGAGAGGTGTGGGAATCTGACTTGGAGTCTGAGACTGGGCAGGACGAGAGGAGTGAACTAGGGCTGAGGAACAGGCTCCCACTGGTCAGCTGAGTGGTTAAAGGATGTGAGAGGCAGAAAGACACATTTCCTGGGAGC
Source organism: Avahi laniger (assembly GCA_963575035.1). Lineage (NCBI taxonomy): Eukaryota > Metazoa > Chordata > Mammalia > Primates > Indriidae > Avahi > Avahi laniger. The sequence goes on from CAUYSK010112615.1 coordinate 90,314, forward strand.
CCCACTCCCAGCCTGACTTTCTCCAAAGTCCCTGCCGTAATCAGCAATGACATGACTACTCTGTCCCAGCCCTGCCAAGCGTGGGCCAACGGTGCAAAGACCATGAAAAGATGCTGTTTTTCATGGTGATCTTCCCAGAATGGGGCTTATTCCAGAAATCCTAGCAATTCAGAGAGACTCCGGTTATACCTGAGTTCCCGGACCTGGTGAGAGAAGCGGCAGTTGCAGAATGTACAGACCTGGAGGGAGATGGTCCCTGGGGTTGGGTTCCAGTTCTGCTACTGACCAGCTGTGTGACTTGGAGGCCCTCTCTGGGCCTCACTTGCCAGGTCTGTGAAATGACATAATAATATCCGCCTTAGAGTTTTAACAATGAATAATTACTCAATAAATACCCACAATTTATCTTCACCTTGGCAAAAAGTTATGAGGTCCAGCCAGGTATGGGGGTCCTAATGAATGAATGACACCCTTTCTCGGCCCTTGAGAGTTGGTGGCCCACATGCAAGTCCAAATATGAGGCTGAAGGTAACAGACCTTAAAGGTCCGCCCAGGAACCAAAGGCGGGGGGCATCCTGGCATACGGGTCTCATGCTGCAGGGCCTGCTCACCCGGCCCACCCTGTAGCCCTCCTGGGGGGCCTCAGCCCCTCACCCCCTCTCTGGATACCCTGGCCAGTGGGCTGGGGGTGGGGAGAGCCTAGGCTGGGTTCTGACAATTGGGGAAAGGGTCTGCTGAGTCTGATTTCTTGGGAAAAGCCCTGGTGAGGGGGCCCAGTCACTGCAGAAGTGTGTGGGGAGCACCTTGCTGGGAATTTTATCTCCAGGAGCTGGCTGTAGAGAAGCTAATTTTAAAAATACCTTTTCTCTTTTTCTGTTAATAAAGGTTATATATATATTTACTCTTTAAAAATTTGGAAAATACAGGCTGGGCACGGTGGCTCACGCCTGTAATCCTAGCACTCTGGGAGGCCAAGGCGGGTGAATCGCTCAAGGTTAGGAGTTTGAGACCAGCCTGAGCAAGAGTGAGACCCTGTCTCTGCTAAAAATAGAAAGAAATTATCTGGACAACTAAATATATATAGAAAAAAATTAGCTGGGCATGGTGGCACATGCCTGTAGTCCCAGCTACTTGGGAGGCTGAGGCAGAAGGATTGCTTGAGCCCAGGAGTTTGAGGTTGCTGTGAGCTAGGCTGATGCCACGGCACTCACTCTAGCCCGGGCAACGAAGCGAGACTCGGTCTCAAAAAAAAAAAAAAAAAAAAAAAAAAATTTGGAACCACCCAAAGATAACCATGGTGAGGCTTTATCTCCTAGTTTTTTTTAAAGTTCACGCACACACACACTCACACACACTCATATACTCATGTACATCCCTACACATATTGACAAATACTCATTCACCCACATCACGCACACATTTACATACACATATGTCACTTTTTATTATAGCTTGATACATTTAATGTATGCATAT
>CAUYSK010112616.1:0-32435 GCA_963575035.1 Avahi laniger
TTAATCCATTATTCATTGAGCATTTCCTTACATTCTGGCTCAAAAAGATGTTCCAGGTTCATCTTGGACTTTCCCTGTCCCAATCCTGGAATCAGCCATTTCTCCAAGAAGCCCTTCGAGAATGGACAGTATTTACAAACCTAGGTCTGACTGCTCAGTTTGCTCAGAGTGTGTCATTGCTTCTTGGCTCTCTGAATAGGCAGAGCTAGAAAATATATGTGTGTATTGACATACGTGTACAATCATGTATTTATAAATACTCATGTCCCTCTGTGCACATATATGTTATAAAAATTGTGATTTCATTGCCCGGGCGCGGTGGCTCACGCCTGTAATCCTAGCATTCTGGGAGGCCGAGGCGGGCGGATCGCTTGAGGTCAGGAGTTCAAGACCAGCCTGAGCAAGAGCAAGACCCCCATCTCTACTAAAAATAGAAATTATCTGGACAACTAAAAATATACAGAAAAAATTAGCCGGGCCTGGTGGCGCATGCCTGCAGTCCCAGCGACTCGGGAGGCTGAGGCAGGAGGATCGCTTGAGCCCAGGAATGTGAGATTGCTGTGAGCTAGGCTGACGCCATGACTCTCTAGCCAGGGCAACAGAGCCAGACTCTGTCTCAAAAAAAAACGTGATTTCATACTGTTCTCTTCAATTTCAATTCAGCCCCACTGGGCTTTTTCTAGCCTTCTTCCTTCCACATTTGTAACTATGTTCTCTGGCTTTGAGAAACTCGGCTCTCATTATCCCTAATATACTTACTCATTTATTTGCTCAGCCACCAGGTTGAATTCCAGCGAGGGGGAGAAGAAACAGGAATGGAAAACAAGAGGTAAGGGAAAGGAAAGTGAGAAGGACAGGGATTCCGCCTTTTATTTAAAAATAAATGGTGAGTTCTGACTTCTTAATTCAAACTGAACAAACCCTAAAGTTCTGTGTGAAATCTGGGAGTAATTCTATCATACCCAGTTTAAAATTCTGCCTTGGAAATTTCTAAGTAAGACAGGCATTCTTTACAAATACAAGTAATTATCTTAAGCAGTGAAGTGAAAGAAAAAGCCGATTCATGTCAGCCAATGTGGGAAAGACATTTTCATCAGCCTGTACATAATCAGTTTCTTGTTTCTCAGAAATGACTTGGAGAAATCTGATTAATTTCAACAGAGATAAGTAAACCTAATATGTCTAAGAGTACAATAAAGGCTCATTGAGAATTTTTTTCAATTAAGAGAATTTTTTTGATTTGAGAGAGAAGTCTGCACATCTTTAATTGTTGGAGTTTTTAATCTTATGTATGTTCACTGTAGATGTTATAAAAGGTATTGGAATATTAGCAGAGCAGTGTTACTAAACCACTAAGAATTGGATTTTTTCTCATGTGTTGATCTCAAGGACACTCCCTTTCCGTGAAGCTTTCTCTGACCGCAGGATCTGTGGTCCCGTTGTGCAGATTCAGCTCTGTAGATCCTAAGGGAGCCATTGTCCACGTGAAATCTTATAGTGTCTAATGCAAATGGTCTTCTCAACCCCCAGGTCGCATGCAGAGTTCAAGCTGCCCAGCTGCACACAGTGACCCTGACACTGACCATTAATTATTCTTTCCTCTCAATGCTGTTGACACTTGTTGAGCATGTCTTGCCTACGGGGTGTGTGTGTGTGTGTGTGTGTGTGTGTGTGTGAGTGTGTGTGCGCACGCGCGTGCTCTCTTCACCTTGCCTTTCCATGAAACCTTCCTGGACCACTCTGGCTTATGGTAATAATTTATTCCCACATCTTATATCCTATGACACCACTGCCCAAGCTGGCCTAAATTACCTCATATTTGTGTTTAACTTTAAACTTACATAGTGGTGGTCCCAGCTGGGGCCAGTGCTGTGATTCAGGTGTGTCTGGTCCAAGTTTGGAGACTTCGTAGGGCAGGTCTAACGCAAGCCTATTTATACGAGTGACTGAGAAACCTCCTGCCGGAGAACTTGCCTGAAGTGGAGGAGAAACAAGCAACGTGATTCTCAAGGGGGAGTTTGGGTCTTGCTTCGAAATGAACTATCTGCAACCTTAAGCCAGTCACTTTTCCTTTCTATGAAATGAAGAATTTGAATCTGATAATTTGAAGGTATTTTCTAGCTGTGACGTTCTTTGAAAAACAATTTTTATGATGTAGAAATAATGGGCATTTATTAAGAATATTCCTAAAATACAGAAAGTTTAACATATATATTCAAGTAAGCTTATTCCCCAGAGAGAATCACTTTCACATTTTGGCACATAGCCATCCAGACTATTCTATTCATCTACACATACGTTTAGGTGTCGGGGCATAAATCGAGTAATCACACGTAGGATCACATTATGTATACTCATATATTTGTATATAATTTTTAGGTCTTTTGTACCTGTCAAAAATTAATATAACATGGAGATTTTACATAACAGTATTACATACTGTTTTATAGCCTACTTTTCATCTAAAATATTTTATCTTTTTATATTAACATATGTATTTTCACATAATAATTTTCAATTGCTTTGCAGTATTTTATTATGTAGGTGAACTTTAATTTATTTAACCAATTCCAATCAATGGACTTTAAACATTTCAATGTTGCAAATAAACAATGACATGGACATCATTATGCGTTATATGAAAATATATCATTCAATAAATTTAATATATAAATGATATGTTTAATGTAGAATATATTATGATAACATGATATATTATATAATGATGTTTACATCATTGTTCTTCCTAACAGTGAAAAATTCTAAACAACTTGTGAGATCATATAATATAGACATGTAATATATATTATTTATTTCTGCTCTTGTCTTATATCTTCTTTTGTATTAAGTCCTAGAAGTAGGATTTCTGGATCAATAGCTCTGCCATGCTATTATACTAGTGGGCTTTCAATGAATGTTATCTGAGGATGATAGGCCTTCGGAATAATAGGCTTTCCAAGTAGCAGTACTATCACATTGTGAGCAGGGTCTGTGCTTTGTTAGCGAAGACAGCCACGTGAAAAAAAGAAGAAAATCATTTTGGAGAACACAGAAGAGTTGTGTCTAATAGCAGGCTTATAATAATCTCTAGAAGATAAGTTTCTGCAAGAAGATTAAAAAGCAAAGAAAAATTAAAAATAGAAGGTAACTAGTAAATTTATTTAAATCTATACATTTTGTAGAATCAGTACACCTCCGTGTCAGTTTACTTATCTATATGGTTAGTAGTAAAATATCAAGATTCAGCTGTGTTTGTGTTCCAAGTGCATGTCCCATTAGAAGGTACAATTCCAAACAAATCAACTGTAAAAAGACATTATAATACAAACAGAAAAATTCAAAGGAAGAAAAACCTGACTGGAAATGAGATGATATTAAGAAATCATTGCTAAATGTTTTTAGGTATGATTAATGATATTGTGGCTATATGAAGAAAAAAAAAGACTCCTTATCTTTTGGCAACACATACTGAAACGATATGACAACTAGGATTTATTTTAAAATAATCCAGCAAGGTGGCAGAGAATGCTGGGAGGAAAGGAAGAAAAATTAAACAAAAAGAGTGACACGTTCTTAACTGTCGAGCTGGGTAATGGTACATAAGTGTTTGTTACACTATTTTTCCTCCTTTCTGTATGTTTGAAATTTTTCATAATAAAAATTTGAAAAAATACTATAAACCACACAGAATTTCCACCTGTCTTGCTCACTCCCGTGCTTAGGACAATGAATAAATGTTTGTAGTTTAGAATGTAAGTACTAGAATTATGCTTTTCTGTTTTATGTTATGTTTTTATCTTGCTTACTTGCTATATACTAAAGTTTTAGGTATTCAAATCTCCTGACGATTACAATGCGATAGTGAGATCCCCGTTGGTGGAGGTATTCAAACTCAGACAAGAAGACTCTAGCTGGGTGGCTTGTATGGGAATCATGGGTTAGGCAAAGTGTTGGAGTAGCTGATGTTAAGTTCTCTTTCAACTCCAGGGCTCTATTTACGTTACTGTTATAAAATGTTCTCTATCCAGATTTAAATCCACGTTTTAGTATTCTGAATAGAGCTGAGTGGAAACATTCCAAATTTTTCTCGAGCTAGGAGCTACCTTCCTTTTGCACTGAATTTTTTTTTTTTTTTTTTTTGACGTTCTGTTGCTGTTCTCTTCTGTGAGCATGAGCACCAGAGACTCAATGTGTCACTCCGAGTAATCGGGCTTAAGTGAAAGTAGAGGTAAGCACCCAAAGAGGCAGAAATCCCAAAGGCAGAATAGACCTCTCAGGCCTCACGGAGAACTCGTTCAGGGTTTGGGGCTGTCGGCCGCCCAGCACCGCAGGCACTGAGGGCTCCCTTGCCGTTTCCTTGAGTTTCCCTCCGTTTCCACCCCTCTGCAGCTTCTGCTGACTCACGCCTTTGCTTCCCTCTCTACCCCAGATTTTTTACAGCCTCTCTCTCAATATCATTGCAGCTTCTGCTCCTAAAAGTAACTACGAGCTCTCTCCCTGCATGTTGTTTGAACCCTGAGGATGGCATGGAGTAGAAAGAAAAAGGAAGAGAATAAAACTTATTAGTAGCCCTCATGCCCGTCTGCGTAAGGCTTTCATTCCGGCTCACCCCACAGGTCGCCAGCCAGCTGTGGGGTGACTGCTCTTTGGTGAACTGTCCAGCCCCAATCCACGGTTGGGACTGTCTCGTCACAGTACGGCTTTGATTCTGCATGCAGTGATGCTCGGCTAGGGGTTCCCTGGAGAGGACAGCAACAGGCAGGCGTTCTGTCCTGCAGGTGCATGGCGTGCTGGCACTGAGCAAGGGCTGCAGAGAGGAGGGGACCCGGGAGCCAGTGTCCATTCAAGGATGGCAGACCGCAAACCGTCTTTCACCAGAAGACACCAGAGTTGGTCTTTGGCCACTGAAGAGAGAAGTAAATTGTACTTAAAATCTAATCTTCAATTTGAATCCCAGGTCTGTCTCACACTACCTGTACAACCTTGGGGAAAATTTTGTGTCTCTTGGGGAAGGTTTTGAGTCTCTGAACCTCAATCTTCTGGTCTTGTAAAAAGGGCATAAAAATGTCTCATTTGGCCAGGCACAGTGGCTCAGGCCTCTAAACCCAGCTACTGGCAAGGCTGTGGGAAGACTGCTTGAGTCCAGGGCTTTGAGACTAGCCTGGGCAACATAGCGAGACTGCATCTCTAAAAAGATGAAAATAAATTAGCCAGGCGTAGTGGCGCATACTTGTAATCACAGCTGCTTGGGAGCCAAGGCGGGAGGATCACTTGAGCCCAAAGGGTTTAAGGGTGCAGTGAGCTATGATAACACTAATGCCATTGCACTCCAGCCTGGACAACAGAGTGAGACCACACTTCTTTTCCTTTTTTTTTTTTTTAGAGAGACAGGGTCTTACTCTGTTGCCCAGGCTAGAGTACAGTAGTGCAATCATAGCTCACTGTAACCTCAAATTCCTGGGCTCAAGCGATCCTCCCACTTCAGCCTCCCGAGTAGCGGGGACTACAGGCATGCGTCATCACACCGGGCTAAGTTTTTAATTTTTTGTAGAAATGGAGTCTCACGATGTTGACCAGGCTGGTCTTGAACTCCTGGCCTCAAGTGATCCTCATGCCTTGGCCTCCCATGGCTTCCCATAGTGTGAAACTCCATTTCTTAAAAAAAAAAAAAAAAAAAAAGCCTCATTTGCAGGGTAGGTAAAAGGATCAAATGAGGTTGCCTAGTCCATTTGTGCTGCTATGAAAAAATATCATGGCCTGGGGAATTTTTAAAGAAGAGAAATTTATTCCTCACAGTTCTGGAGGCTGGGGAGTCCAAGATCAAGGTGCCGGCACTGGTGTCCGATAAGGATTGCTCTCTGCTTCAGAGATGGCGCCTTAATGCTGTGTCCTCAGACGGCCAACGACAGAAGGAGAGAGAGACAAACTCTCTCTGAAGCCTCTCTTACTATATAAGGGCATTAATCCGTTTAGGAGGGCTCCACCCTCATGACTCAACTGCTTCCCAAGAGGGCTCACCTCTTACTACCACCACAATGGGATTAAGTCTCAACACGAATTTTGTAGCGAATGCCACACTCAAACCTTAGCAGACGTGATATATGCAAAGTCTTCAGCGTCGTGCCAGTCATATCATGGGTGCTTAGTAAATGACCTTGTTCTTGTCACGCCGGTCCTTTTGATGCTCCATGTGATCCCAAGTTTCTGAAGCTGAATTAGAATCTGAAACCTAACAACGTTCCAGGGAAAACTCGGAGTGACAGTATTCTTGCCCTTTACTGTGTAAGTTTAAATGACTTAACTTCGAGACTCTCCTTCTCCCTAAAAATGATCCCTTGGCCACCACTTTGACTCTCCAGAAATGAGCTGTTACCAGCGGCTAAAGGGAGATTGCAGGAGGCCAGACCGAGCGCCTTTAGATTAACTTGGATTTCCTGAGTTCTCCGCTGTCCCTTCCTAGCTAAGCATGTCTCTCCCCTTTTCACTGCTCTATTCCCCAAACACACACAGCGTCCTCCTACCAAGTAAGAAGGGAAAAAAAGGCATTTTAAAAATACAGGGAAAATAATGTCATAGCGGTCTTGGGGAAGGGAGGTCCTTATTAAGATGGAGGCTAACCAGCTGTCTGCATCCTTCAGACAACTAACTTTGAGATTGCTCTTTGGAAAGCTTTCTCTGGATTCTTTTCGAAAATGAGCATTTCCCTGGGAATGCTCTGGGTGATGTTGTTAGTAAAATATGGGGCTTTTGAGTCCAGCAGATCTGGGCTTAACTATTACCCCTATTGTATGTGGACCTTGGGAAAATTTCTTCATCTCTCTGAGCCTCAGTTTCCTCATCTGCAAAATAGGACTAACAAGACCAACCTGCAGGATATCGAGATGATTAAACAGTGCTGGCAGGGACGGAGCACTCAGTACACAGTAGCTTTTGTTGTTCATTAAGCTTTTTATCCCCATCGTTTTTGTGAGTGGGCTCAGAATCCCCAGGTGATATTGTTATTGAAATATGTGGCTTTGGTATGAGACAGTCGTGGATTTAAATGTTGGCTCTGCCACCTACTGGCTGGGCGACGCGGGCAGAGTCATTTAAGCTCCGTGAGCTGTGGTTTCTTTAGCCACAGTGTGGGGAGGATCATACTTACCTCCAAGCGTTGTTAGAGGTAAATGGCGCACAAGGCAGCACCTGACATATGTTAAGGGCTTGTCAACCCACACGACAGAGAGAGGCTCTCTGGAAGAAAAAGATCAGTGTTTGGGAATAGTGCATTGCAATGGGAATACACGCACCACAGTAAACTATGCGTGTATTCAGGGAGGTCTAGGAAGACAAAGGGTTTTAAGGGAAAAATGAAAGGATTACATAATTATTTTGAAATGATTATCCTTGCCTACAAGGATCAATAACATCAGTCTGAGAATGGACAGGCAGTTGCCGGGCAGACGTCCTTGCAGAAGTATTTTTTCGTATAAGGTTGTGATGGCCTTTGGCAAGGTTGCAGTTTTTGCAGAGACGTTAGTGATAGTTTTTATTATCAGGTATGCAAGTATAAGAACCCTTTCTAATCCTAGCACTCTGGGAGGCCGAGGTGGGTGGATTGTTTGAGCTCAAGAGTTCGAAACCAGAGCAAGAGCGAGACCCCGTCTCTACTAAAAATACAAAGAAATTAATTGAACAACTAAAAATATATGGAAAAAATTAGCCGGACATGGTGGCGCATGCCTGTAGTCCCAGTTACTCGAGGATCGCTTGAGCCCAGGAGTCTGAGGTTGCTGTGAGCTAGGATGACGCCACGGCACTTACTCTAGCCCAGGCAACACAGTGAGACTCTGTCTCAAAAAAAAAAAAAAAAAAGAACGCTTTTCTTCATAGCCTTCCTGGTTCTATTTGTCCAGGCTTTTTTTTTTTTTTAAGTCAATTTAATCAGAATGCCTCTATTTGATCCTAATAACTTTCACAAGCTCAATACAGAGTTAACTATGATGATGATTTTGATGAGAAGGAAGATGACAAAAATGACTCTCTGCTGATGTCTGCATAAAGAAACAACAATGAAATTTCATTTCTGGCTATTTCTACCATGTTCATGAGAGACCGCAAGTCCTTGAAGGCAGGGACAATATCTGTTTTGCTTCCATTTTGTTTATTGCACTTAGCAACTAGCATGTAGTAAGTGCTCAAGAAATATTTGTTGTGTGAATGGGTGAATAAGTCAGTTGATAAACAAGAGTTTGGTGATAGGAAAAGAAATTTTTTCACATACTAACAACTCTGGCTTTGGAATCAGATAAGTATGTGTTTATCTCTTGACTCAACCATTTACTATGTGAACTGAGCTAAGTTACCTAATTTCTCTCTAGTTCAGATTTCCTGCCTGTAAAATGAAGACAATAACATAATCTACCTCAGACAGATGTGAGAGTTAAATGAGGTAATGTGAACAAAGAGCTTAATACTGTACCTGAAACACAGTTCAGTTCACGCTCAATAAAAGTTAGTTACTGTCTGGAAAAGGAAGTCACTGCATAGAAAAGCACCATTTGACCTGAACCAACCAGAAAAAATGGCTAAAGTAACTCAGCTAACTTGAATTCATGTTTTCCTTATGTGCCAAAATATCCTCCCCAGCTAGAAGTGCACAAATGTTTAGGAAGCCTAGCCACCTTCTAATACTCCTCCAGATGGTAAAAATAAGTGTGGGGGCTCAGTCACCGTCAGAGAAGTGCCCAGAACCCCCACTCAGTGACTCTGTCTCTCAGTGCACCATTGCAATTAAACATGCAAACAGCAGGTCCTTTGATTCTTATCATTTCTGGTAAGGATGAGCATTTTCAATCTGCTGCATTTGCATCCATTTAGATAATGATGATGACGCCAATAGATCCCTTCCCTTCCACTCTGCTTTCATTCAAAGAATCAGGCCCAGAGGTGCTTTTAGAGACCACATTTATAGATTAATTCCATCATTACAGAGCTGCAGGAATCCCTGGGGCAGCAGGAAGCACATATTAACTTTTGCCAATGACACTGCACAAACACCGGATTAGGAAAGCACCTGGCAAATAAGTCACTCCGTTGAAGATGTGAGGGAAATTTATGAAACCAGAAGGAAAGAAAGGAAAAGCCACAATGAGTGGTGCTGCTATTTAGCTGCGGATTTCAAATAACAAAAAACTTTCAGGCTCATCTTACTTCCCCTGGTACTGTGAACTTCATGGAGACGTTGTTTGGAAAATGACTCAACAGGAAGGGAGAAGAACCCACCTCACTTGTCACCACCCACATCCCTCCTGTGGTTAGATAATTCCACAATGGACAAGGGAGTGAATGAACAATGCAAGCTCTAGGCTTGCACTGCTTGCTGCTTAGGTCCAAATCCTCCTGAGCACGGTATTTTGAGCACCTCGTACTCTTAGGATCAAAACAAAACTATGTCATGCAGCCTTTATTCTTCACAGACCTTCCTGCCTACTCATATTCCATTCAAAAGCCCCCCTTCCCCTTGGTTTTGTTTGTTCGTTTTTGTCATGCAGCAAAGAAAAGATAGACCTTAGCTTTTCGAGGAGATTGAATTTTATCAGTAAACTGTAACTCTACTATTACATCATGAATTTCCTTGGGGATGTGATGGATGCTATGAATTAGGTACCCTGATAAACGTATGCACACAAATTCAATCACAATTTAGCATTCGATTTTGAGGAAATCCACTGAACTCCTGCAGTTTATCTCTGGACCCTGGGTCAAAAACACCTAAACAAATTGATTTCTATGATTGTGTCTCTGTCTGCCGTTCATTTATTCACTCATTTAACAATTACAGAGCCACTGTGTTCCGGCACCATGTTAGGCGCTGGGATTGCAAAGGCAAATAAAGCATTTACCTCTGCTTTTGATATGTTCACAGCCTGCTAGAAGAGATGGATGTTTAAATATATTGTTTCAGTAATGGTTGATAACTGCCTCGATAGAGGTATAAAAAGATGTTGAGGATATGCAAGAGAAGGCGTGGCCAAGTCCAGCTCAGGAAACCAGGGGAGGCACTCCAGAGGAAGCGGTATTTGAGTGTAGTGCTCACGATGTAGAGACCCACTAAGGGTATCCAGGTGAGGACGGCATTCCTGGCAGACGGAACAACAGGGACAAAGGCTTGAAGTTGTGACAAAGCCTGACATGAGCAATAAATACTAAGACTTTGTTGTGACTAGAACACAGAGTACATAAGGCAGAAGCATGTTGGGAGAAGAAGCAAAAAACATACAGATTTTCTAAGTCATGCTTGCGTAAGTTTGGACTTTATCCTGTCGGTCATGGGGAGCCGCTGAAGGATTTTAAGCATGAAAGAGAAACAAAATCAGATTTATTCTCTACAAAGACAATACTCTGATTCTGTGTAGGAAAAACAAACCTAAGCCTTCCTGATGTTAGTGAAACTATTATCCTACCCTGTTTTCCATTGCTACTCATACAAAAAATACAAGCATGCATTTCAACCAGTTTTCAGACTACTCACAAAGCCCAGTGGAAAAAGAAGTGTATTTTTAGAGTAACGCAGTGTCTGGTACCCAGCGGGGATGGACATGCAATATTAACAGATGATGATGCGACTTCACAAATTTGAACCACGAAAAAACAGCTGCTACCTTGAACTAGTCATGAATAATATTTAGAGTTTAAACACCAGCCGATAGCACTTTGTGGATCCTGGGGCCACAGTTGAGAAATCAGAAGTAATTTGTTATAAACGCAGTGGAATTTCAGCTGAAGGTGATGGTGATGATGGCGGGGGGCGGGGAGACATTGCCTAAAGCAAAAAGCGGTTACAGCCAAAAGTACCCTTGGAAATTCCTTTAATTACCCATAAAGTACAGTACGCACACAGTGCAGATATGCAGTTTTATACATGCAATCTGTACATGATAAGATTTCTAAAAGAGTACATATTACCATGTAATTTTGCAGTGTTTTCACTATACTAATGTATTTTGAATTTGTGTAAACACACATGTGATGTGAACACCATTGTAACATTACAAAGAGTAGGGCTGGCACATCAGTGTTCTTTTCAATTAGAAGAGCTTCAGGGTTGTTGCAGCTGTAACGTAACAGTTCTGCATCCTGATACATCTTGAGTAGGAAAACAGCACAATCAGAATTGGGACGTGCCCTAAAAACTGAAATTGCTCGTAATCCGCCACCTGTCTCTTGTGCATCAGACTGTAATGAGGGCTTGGTACTACTACTGTATGGCTGGTAGTTATTATTGAGACCACTGATTATTGTAGACTGCTTCTTCCCCTCAGAATATTTTGGGTCAAAATTTGGGTAAATCCATTGAAGGGTGAATTGTATTTGATCAGCATTTGTCACATGTTTTGGAGACAGGACTGAAAATGATTGGTACCTGGGACTTGGTCTACAGTCTTTCCCTGAGTGCAAGATCCCAGTGTCTGGGAAATTGGGCAGTCAATCCTGGGATCCCAGATAACAATAGGTCAACACGAATGTTTCCATTACTCAGTCTTGTGTGTCACACAGAGGTCACCCTCTGGAGCCACCCCTTCCGTAGGCCCTCCAGCTGCCGTGGCCAACAGGTGGCTGAGGTCCCCCCAGTGGGGGCTGGCAGATCTTTGCTGGTCAGCTGCAAGGGAGCACACAGTTCCTGGTATATGTCACTCCAATTTCAGGGAGGAATATCTTTTCCTGAAAGTTAGGAGTTTGACTTCAAGGGCCTTTTTATGTTTTTAAATTTGGATTCGGCAATGACCAGAAATGGATCGTGAAAGGCCTGTAATGAAAAGTGTTTTTACCTCTTACTGTAATCCCTGCTGTTTTAAATGGCGGGGCAGCTCATGACACTAAGAGACCGTCACCCACAGAAAGATAGATGCACTCTTAAAAATACCCATCCTCTTCCTCCTCAACTCTTTCCTCCTCCTTCTTCCTTCAGCAGGTCTTTCTTCCACAAACATGCACCCCAGAGTGGTTAAAAGATTGCACCTTGGATTCAGACACACCTGGATTAAAAGCTCAGCGAATCCTGAACAGGTGTTTACGATTCACTATAAAATGAAATGCTCAGCCGTAAAATGGAGACAATAATAACAGTCCCTACCTCCTAGGGTTGTTTTGGGGAGTGAATAAGAAAATACACACACTGTGCTCAGCACAGTGCCAGTGGCAGGGGAAACACTTAATAGACACTTTTATTATTTATTATTCCTATTATTTTTATTGTAGATATCCATCACCTTGTAGTCTTCCAATTTTTAATTATAATGTATGCTGCGAACATTTTCTCAAATTAAGAATATTTTTCTAAAATATGAGATTGAATGGTAGCACGGGATCCCATTGTATATACAATATAATTAACAATATACCTTAATATCTTCTTAATCCCATTTCTTTTTCTTAGTAAACAAGAAGAAATGTTACCAAGGCTGCCGTCTGCTTAACCATATGCACCTGATATAAAGATTTGTATTCTTTCAATTAGATGAAGCAGAAATTAGTTTTTGCTAGGTTACTTTTCTCAATAGATCAGTATAGATTCAGTATAAAAGATACATCTTTCGAACCCCTCAAAAAGTTTATTATAATATCCTACTTATCAAACAAACCTTTTAATAACTTATTTCACCCCTGAAGTGGTGCTGCCACAGGGCTCTCAGCTTCACAGTTAAGAGTGGGTACAGCTTTGCCATTTCAAAGGTAGTCTGGGGCTGGGCACAGTGGCCCACGCCTGTAATTCTAGCACTCTGGGAGGCTGAGGCAGGAGGATTGGTTGAGGCCAGGAGTTTGAGACCAGCTCTGAGCAAGAGTGAGACCCCAACTCTACAAAAAATAGAAAAAAAAGTTAGCCAGACATGGTGGTGCGTGCCTGCAGTCCCAGCTACTTGGGAGGCTGAGGCAGGAGGATCACTTGAGTCCATGAGTTTGAGGTTGCTGTGAGCTATGATGACACCACTGCATTCTAGCCCAGGCGAGAGAACGAGACTGTCTCGAAAAAAACATGAAAAACAAAGACAGTTTTGCTTGGATGACTTCAAAAGATGATAAGTATCTGCGATCTATGAAACTATTTAAGCTGCATAATAATGATGATGACATTAACAACAATAGAAAATATAGCTAATATGATTGAGGACTCATGATATGGCAAACACAGTTTTAAGCATTTTGCATGCATCGATTCATTTACTTCTCTCAAGAATTCCTTGAGGTAGGTATGATGTTTATTCACTTATAACAGATGAAGAAATGGAGATCTGTTTCCTCATCTATCAAAGGGGATGCTACTGTCTGCTAGTGATGATCGTAGGGCATAGTGAAAACACAATGCACTGACGACCTAGATGCAATAAATCTGAGGGTATTATTAACATTCCAGAACATGAGTAAGGTGATGATTACGACCTTCAGTTTGTATTACAGATGAGAAAACAGACGTGTCTTTGACATGGTAATGACAAAGTTGCAGCTTGTCGTGGAGTCTTGACTCCCACCTTCCATGATTTTTTTTTGTTTATCTTTTTGTTTCATTTTGCTTTGTTTTGTTTTCCTCCTGCCCCCACCCTCTTCCATGATTTTTTGATACCACATACACCATTGAGTTTCATAAGCTTCTCTCCTTCACACATCAGCAAATCCTCTACCAAGTGGAAGAACTCCTGTTCCATTTTAGCAAATAATTAAGAGAGACGGTGGATTTTGCAGAGAGAATAATTTTTCTGAATAAAAGGGATTTTCAATTATCAAAATGCCACATGATCTTTACAAAATGCCTAATGAACTTGTACTTCATGCTTTATAATATTTTCAGTGCACATTCTCTCCTCATCTAACGTGATGTGCCTGTGTTTCACCTTGCTCCATCCACAGAGTTCAAGAGTTTCATGAATCTAGACCAGGATCAAGAAGGCCTTCGACTCTAGAAGTGAGACTTCAAGTTGTGAAGAAAGGTCAAGAAACACAATGATGATTAGATAAAAGGCATTGATCTGTGCCTAGATACTGTATTCATTTATATCTAGCTTCAAATAGTACTTTTATAAATGTTAATACATAAGTAAGATAGTAATTGAGTATTAAAATATTAATACTTGTGGAAAAATGCCTAATAAAACAGTGAAATATAAAGAAGAAAATAAAAATCACATCCCTGTAACCCAGAGAGAGACACTGATAAACATTTTGGAGATGAACCTTTCTGTAGTATACATAGATGTTACAGATACCCAAACACATACTTTGTATACATGGGATTCTACAATTCTGTAGAGTGTTTTTCAACCAGCAATATTACTTTATTAATATTGACATGATATTAATTAATACTTATTAATTAATTAAAATACAAATTAACCTATATCATTGCATTTAATGTCTGCATAGTTCAGCTAACCACAATTTATTTCATTTATTTCATTGACCCCCCGATTGATGGACATCATGCTCTTTTTCTTTTTTCCTTTAATGTTATATAAAATGTGGTGAGCCACTCTGACATAATCCTTTGTGCATTCATCTGATTACTTCCTCAGGGTAAACTCTTAGAAGTGGAATTGCTAAATCAAGGGATATACATTTTTTACATTTTAATTCATAATTAGGTTCTTAATATCTACATAACTGGTTTTCCTGAAGACAACCTAGACAAACCTGTCCTTCCTGGTTTGCGATGAACGGTGAGAGTTAACAAAGTGCTAAAACACTTCAACACAACTTTCCGAGGTAAACAAGGTCACAGAGCACAGCTCCCAGCGCCCTGAGGATTTAACTCACTCATCTATGTCCCATTCTTCTCCCATTTCATGTCTCTTCAGGGAATAATGGTTTGCAGTTTGGATTAACTCAGTTGCCTGACTTTGAAATACTGTTTCTGGCACCTGCAGAGACTCAAACTGGGATGAGGGATAATACAGTTGACGGATCCCATTACAGTCTGGGAAGAAACTATCCCTGCTGACTGATGACATTTAAAACTTAAAAGAAATCTGTCCGGGTTGCTGCTGTGAGGTAATTTATGTATTTGCTCTGTAATCTTTATTTCTAGAAGAAACCAGTTAATTATTCTCAGAATATTACCTGTGACATCTGGGATAAAAAGAAATTCCCCATGAAACTCCTCAAAAATCCAGCATTACAAGCATACAGGCAAGTGCTACTGCCCTTTTATAAACAGGGAGGAAACGCCACATCCTGTGATCTTAGTGATACCTTAAATTTTAGAATGAGTCAACTATGACTTGAAAGTCTGTCTTGCTTTATTCACTCAGTACCACTGTATGAGACACAAAATTTTCAGTGATTCTCCACTCTGGGTGACACATAGCACGGGAGTACTAGGGACACGTGGGTGAAGAACATTTTTTCTTTGACACGCACTGTCTCATTGCATTTTAATTTCATTCACCTTGGTGTCTAGGCATGAGTAGAATATCAACGGCATTTGAAATGTGCCAAAAGCTGAAGGGCAGAAAATTGTTCATCTCCAAATCGTGTGTTTTCCTAAGAGATTAATTCAGTGGTTTGGCATCCTGTAACAAACCAGTAGTTTTTGAAGTTGAAAAAAAAAAATAAACAATGCTGTATTTGCAATACAAATATTAAGTTGTTTATTGTTTATACATTTTCACTTCTGGCCCAGCTCATATTATTCTTCCTTGTCATTTCCTCAGAATAAATACAAGGGGCTTCTATAAAATTGCAAATGATGACCACACAACAAGAAGAAGAAAATTCAAATTCTGGGAGTTGGAAAGCAATAAGCAACCTGTCCCTTCCAATTTCACCAGAGAAATGCATTTTGTCTTCCAAATACAGGTTTCCAGCACTTCAGAGTTCACAGGGTGCCGTAGTAAAGGATTATGGAGAGGAAGGAAAACATCTTTCCTCCCCTTCCTCCCAGGTTGGCATTTCAACGGAAGCTACTGACACTTTGCATTCGTAGAGCACTTTACAATTTTTAAAACACGTTCATTTATCTTATCTCATTTGGCCCTCACATAGGGTGGAGGCACTTAGGTAGTTATTAATAGCTCAGTTTTATCCGAGAAGAAAAATTAGGCTCAGAAATACTTGCCAAAGGTAACATGAGAAACATAACTTAGATAATGCCTGGCACACAGTAAGCCTTCAATCAATGGGAGCTGTTATTATTATTATTAATATTACCATCACCAGTAGCCTTAACAAGACTTAAGCCAATGGTTGACTCCGAAATACTCCTGATTTTTTCCCCACCCAGACCTTGAATGATAGTAGTGTTCTATATCCATCAGAAGGATGCTGAAAATCAGTAAAACTTTCTGTTGTATTATTAATAGTTATCCTAATTTATAAGTATATCCTATATCTGGTGTTCAAGTCTTGTTGTAAACAAGATATGATGAAATTATTTATCCCATGATAAGCCATAATCACCATGATAGTTAATTTTACATGTCAACTTGACTGGGCCATGGGGTGCCCAGATATTTGGTTAAACATTATTCTGGGTATGTCTATAAGGGTGTTTCTGAATGGGATTAACATTTTAAGTGGTGGAGTAATTAACGTAAATCACCCATCCCAGCATGGGTGGGCCTCATCCAAGCAGTTGAAGGCCTGAATAGAACAAAAGGCAGAATGGGGAAAATTTTCTCCATCTGCCTGTCTTCAAGCTGGGACATTGGTCTTCTTCTGACTTCAGACTTGGGCTCAGATTGAAACTTATACTTTTGCCTCTTCTTCTACTCAGGCCTTCGGGCTTGGACTGACTGTACCCTCAGCTCTCCTGGGTCTCCAGCTTGCCACCTACAGCATTCGTAATTGTGTCTCTCTCTCTCTACACACACACACACACACACACACCCCTTATCGGTTCTGCTTCTCCGGAAAACCCTGACTTAACACAGTCACCATCTAACTCTTGCTATTTTAAAGAAAAGAGAGTGAAATATTTTCTCTCTTAAATTAAGTGACTGGTTTGCAAGTATTAACACTAAAATATTTAATTGCTTGAAATATCTTTATTTAAAATGCATACTATATTTTCAGAGCATTTCCCACAGCTTTATTTTAAAGATGGGGTATTTAACAGTTTTCATTTCATCCTAGTGCACATTTATGTCCAAAATAAGTCTAGTATAATAAGTGTAGTATGTAGAAATTTTTAGGTAATAGTAAGTAGAAAATAGTGGATATGTTTCCATTTTTGCTCATAACACAGGCTTAGTGTGAATTTTAAAAAAGATAATATGAAAGTGCTTTGAAAAGCCAAAATTGCGCCTTAAAAACAGATAATGATAGGTAATAATACCTGCAATACCTATAATAGAAAGTATTAATTACCTAGGAATAGGTAATGATAATTATCTTCATAACTATTATGATGAAAATAATGGGTAATAGCACACATATGTGGTACAGTGACATCTATGTACTTTTATAACGATTCTATGGAATATAAATTATTACTAGCCTTTCTTTACAGATGAACTGTAATTACTAATCAAACTAATAAATGGAAGAGCTGGGAGGCAGGTTCCACTCCAAAGTCCCTTCTCTTTCTCCCCCCAAATTTATTATTAATTTTCAAACACAACAGTTGAAAAAATGACACAATGAACACTCATTTACTCACATAGATTTAACAACTTTTAACATTCTTTTCATCGTTTTCCTCCTTTTCTTCATTTACCTCCTTTTCTCCCATTTTTCCTCTCTGTAGCTGGACCGTCTCAAGGTAAATCGCAGGCCATGTATGCTTTGCCCACAAATACTTCATTTTGCATCTCCTAAGAATACGGCTATCTTCCTACACAACCACAATGCCATTGTCAAGCCTAAGATAATTATCAATCATTTCCTAGCATCATCGAATACTCAGTTTATATTAAAATTTCTTGAATTCTCCCCAAAATGTTTTTTATGACTGTTTTTCAAACACATATCAAGGTTCATACTTTGCGCTTGGTTGTTATATCTTTATTCTGGGCCAGTTTCTTCCACCATTTTTTAAATGATGTTGGTTTTTGGTTTTTTTTTTTTGGAGACACGGCCTCACTCAGCCACCCAGGCTGAAGTGCAGTGGCCTGATCATAGCTCACTGTGACCTTGAACTCCTGAGCTCAAGCAACCCTCCTATCTCAGCCTCACAAGTAGTCGGGACTATGGTGTGCACCACTGTACACAGCTATGACATTGATTTTTTGAGGAGACCAAGTGAGTTGTTTTGTTGAAGGTCCCACATTCTATATTTGTAGATTATTTCCTTGTAGTTTCATTAATCTTTTCTTATATCCCCTCAATTTCCAGTAAAGCAGTCTTTGTTGTTAAATGTAAAATTCTTAACTAAAAATGAAAAACAGGGTATAAATAAACCAACAACAAAACATGCCTCATTTTTAATTCTCTTGTTAGCTAGTAATATTTGCCTTGATGGTAGAAAAGTTATTAATATTAGGGGTTTTGTTTAAAAGAAAGATGTAAGGATGAAGACATTTCATACTCGAATCCTCTTTGGTGTAAAAAGTTCATGTCTAATGTTTTCAGATTTGGCTACAACTGTATTCACATGAAAGAATTCTGGGAAAATTTAAACACTTGTCTTTTTGGAAACTGTGCCAAAGACACTTACAAATCCTATAGCGTCTACCAGTTAAGGCAAGCCTGTCTAGATAGTAGAGTGAAATTCAGTGAGATCTTGGAGTTCAGCCCTACTCAAAAAGTCCCAGAAGCATCTATGAGCTGCTCTCTACTACTAATCTGCTACTTTCACAAAACTGAGCTTTCATTCAAACTTTATTCCACAGGCAATATTTAATTAACTCCAATATACTTGCTTTACTAAATCTAAAAATCTCATGAAACAATGAAAAAGCTAATACCAATTCACTTTGTAAAATGTTGCAAAAATTAAGAATAACCATGTATTCTAAATCTGACACCGAGGTAGCATTACAAAATGCTAAGAAAGCTGGGAAAGTTGATGCTTTGGAATATCCAAGCCATTATCTAGTTGCTGCATATGCTGTTCATAATGCAGATTCACGAAACTGTAAGATTCATATTGATTTGTACCACCTTTTATTCCATCAAGCATATTTTGATTGACTCAGTTGTACAAGATATCCAGGGAACATATGAGTAAACCATAGTCTCCATCCTCAAGAAATTTATTACTGAGTAGGGGAGACAGTCACATTGACACTGGAAAGTGGACCCCGACACCAGAGTCCAGCCTGAAGGTGAACAGAGCTCTAGGCATGCTGTAGGAAAGAATTCAAGCATGAGCCTTAAGTTGGAAAGGAAAGCAACATTTATTAAACAAACAGCAAGCAGGCTACCTTATAGATGGAGTTCGTACTTTGCACTTGGTTGTTATATCTTTATTCTGTACATTGCTGGCAAACTCTTTTTATAGCTATCTCTTAATTATATGCTAAATAATAAATAAGGGGTGGAATATTCATGGGTTTTCTGGGAAAAGGGTGAAAATTTCCAGGAACTGGGGGTTCCTCCTCTTTTCATACCCTATAAGGTAACTTCTGAGTTGTCATGGTGATGGTAAACTGTCATGGCACTGACGGGAGTTTCTTTTAGCATGCTAATGCATTACGCTTAGTGTATAAGGAGCTGCAGGGTCAGGCAGTGGTCATTTTCTCCTCTATCCTGATTTTAGTTGGTTTTCATTGGTTCTTCCACGTAACCATTGTTTGTTTTAGGAACTATGTAACTTTTGTCTTGGGAAACTTAGTCTGCCAAATCCCTATCTCAACATGAACAGTTTTTTCAAACTAATGTGGTAAATAGTAAATAGTGAACTATGAGAGTGTTGATGAGGAACACTTAAGCCAGTCTGTGAGATCTGGAAGGTTTCATGGGAAGGAGCAACACTGGTCTGTCTTCGGTATATATGAAGATGCAAAGCAGGGAGATGGGAGCAAGTGGACTCAGCCTCCCAGCCAGGGCCTGAGACAAACTAGGAGATTACGTATGTGACACCCATCCCCTATCTTTGAGGAATAGGAAGCATGAGATGACAAAATAAGCATGCTCATGAAGGCAACTGCAAATACTGTATAAATGTGCTGGAAGGAGAGAGAGACAGAGACAGAGACATGAGACAAACAAAATCTCCCACTTAAGATATGCCTTGAAAACCAAAATTCCAAAACACATGGGAAAAGAAAACACTACGGCAGCCAATGAAATCCATTAGGAGAAGAATTTACTCCCTGCAAAATGAAAATAATGAAAAAAATCTGTAATCAATGATTCTCAAAGGACATAATATCCAGAAAAAAAAATCCAAGAAATTATGAAAGAAAAACACATAGGAACAAAAGGGGGAGGATTTGAAAAGTTAGAAATCCTACAAATGAAAAATAAAGTCATTGAAATAAAAATCACCTCGGTGACTCTATAGTCAATGAAAACATTTATAAATTGAAAGATAAACTAAGGATTTCACAGAAAATGCAGTAGAGCAAGATCAAGAGACATATACCATTAAAAGATAAGTTGATACGTAGGAAATAGATTGACATAATCCAATATATAGCTAATAAAAACTTCAGAAGAAAATAAAGAGGTTGAAGGAGAAGCAATATTTTTAAAGAAAGTGGCTGAGAATTGTCCACAACTGAGTCCTCGGGTTGAAAGTAGATCACGAGGAAAAGAAGAGATAAATAAAAATGAGTTCCCATATTAGCAACACTAATAAACATACCACTAAATCTGGAGATTAGCAGTAAAGAGAAAATCTTAAAAGCGGCAGGAAGAAAAGACAGATTTTCTAGGACAACTTCTAATTAAGATGAGTAGATTTCTTGTCAGTAGTAGATGTCAGAAGACAACGGAAAAAAGACTTTTAAAGAGCTAAGGCAGATAACTGTCCCCCTGGATTTCTACAAACATCTTTTAAGTAAGAATGCATCAGTTTAAGACAGTTGAGGACAGGAAAAATTTACTATCCTCAGACTCACACTTAGACTCTCCTACTGAAGAGTGAGCTTTGGAGGGAAAGACATTAAATCTGGAAGAAAGAGTGGACTGTATAAACCTGTGGTAAACATAGAAATTGTATAAATACGCTGGTAAATTTATGAACTATTGACTTTAAAGGCTTATTTTTTTGTATTAAAACTAGGTAAAAAATAACGAAGAAGAATGCAAGTGTTCCTTTTGTGTTCAGTAGGAAGATGGAGATGCTAGATAACCTTATGCTTTGTTTGAAAATTTTACAGCTAGAATTATATGTTCAAAATTATGGATAACCACCAAAAATGTAAATATCTTCTGTAGTTTCCCAACTAGCACAGGGTGAGAAAACAGAATAAAGAAATATGTATCACTAACTCCAGGTGGGAAGGTGGAGTTGTGACTAGAACAGATAGATGGTGAACTTCTGGGTTGCTGACAATGCCCTTGTTGTTGACCTGTGTGTTGATTACAAAGGTGGTTGCTTCATAACTATCCTTAAAGTTAGTGTGTTTCAGTTGTGTATACTTTCCAGAGTATATGTTACATTGCTTTGAAAAAGCATACAGTAAAATATACTTCAAAAAAGAAAGCAGCAAAAGAGAAAAAAGAACCCAAAAAGCATGATAAACAGAAATCACAAAAGACAAATAGCAAAATTAATGCAAATAAATACAAATCTAACAATAATTAATATAAATGCAGGTAATCTAAACTCACCTATTAAAAGATAAAGGATATTACATTGAATAAAAAAATAAAATCCACCTGTATGCTGTTTATTAGAGCATTCCTAAACAAAACAGTAAAGAATAGAAAATAAGGCCAGGCGTGGTGGCTCACGCCTGTAATCCTAGCAATCTGGGAGGCCGAGGCGGGTGGATCGCTCAAGGTCAGGAGTTCGAGACCAGCCTGAGCAAGAGCAAGACCCCGTCTCTACTAAAAAATAGAAAGAAATGATGTGGACAACTAAAAATATATATATATAGAAAAAATTAGCCGGGCATGGTGGCGCATGCCTGTAGTCCCAGCTACTCGGGAAGCTGAGGCAGGAGGATCGCTTGAGCCCAGGAGTTTGAGGTTGCTGTGAGCTCGGCTGATGCCACGGCACTCACTCTAGCCCAGGCAACAAAGCGAGATTCTGTCTCAAAAAAAAAAAAGATGTGACCAAATATCTAGCATTTTCTTGTCTTCTTACATTATATTTAATTGGAATTTTCTATAATGGCCGATTTAATTTTCTTGCTGAAATAATTGTTGTCTCTAAATTCATTTTATTTTTCTTTTGGGTTTACTCCAGGGAACTTTCAGTTTCAAGCAGGCAATAATTCTTTCTTTTCCATTTTCTTTCTTTGTCCTCCTGAGCACTGCACATAAATATTCTATCTTCTTTCTTTTACTGCTCCCCCCCCTTTTTATTTTTTCCCCAATCCTCACAGGTAGAAATGGTTACATATTTTCTTACAAGAAACCCAATAATTTTAGAAAGACAGACCTAACTGCTGACAAACCGGCCAGCATAAAAATCTCCCAGAATGCAAACCCTACATCTTAAATCCGAAACATGAATTTCCTGAAAGAAGTAGCCAGACTTAATCTTTATACTTTGTGACTAATTTATATACTAGGTGCTCACTCAGTAATTTGAACCTGGACCTGTTTCATTTAATATGCTGTCTTCAGGGAGAAAAAGGAGAAATGGAGGTGAACAACATTATAAAAAAGAAAAATCAACAGAACTTTGGGATTGATAAAATATTAAAGAATGGAGAAACATCTAAGGGAATCAATGATTTGAAGACCTAATTACTGGGAGAAAGGTGGCTTCATGAACAGCGATATAGTATATAGGGAGGAAGGATCGCAAGTACATTTTAGAGCTATGGAAACTGAGTTTACAGGTAAAACATCTGGAAGGATTTTGCAGGATGAAACCTGGTGCTGGGACATAAAAACTAGTGATGGGCATGAGTGAAATCACATTGTGTAAATGCTTTAAGTATTGATTTTATTCATTTTTAAAACTTGCTATGTTATACACAGTTATAAATACAGATTTGTTATGGAACTCTGGGAAAGACAGAACTCCACTGATTTGCATGCATGGGTCATTTGTGAAACTATCCAAAGGACCACTAAATGACCTTTAAAGGTATTCAGTCATCCTCTGTTAGAAATGATGATTTTAAAAAGTTATCACAATTATATTTTCAATGTAGATCCTCTTTTGGAGGTCATGAAAACTTATTTACAATAAAACTTAGTGAAACAAAGCAAGGGAAGTGACAACTTTCATATCTAAACTACATTGATCACATTCAAATTTTCATAATTTTATAGTTTGCATAATAATGTACAATGCTATGATTTGTTTCTATTTTTTCCTCTGTTTCAGATGTTCACACACATCATTCATCAAATGATAAATATTCTCATAATCCATTTCATTCTATTTTTCATAGTAACTCATGCCTTCAGGTATTGACATAATCAATGCACATATCTGCAGGGAAATGGACAATTGTCACGACGACAGCAGAGTCATATTCTATAAGGCTTTTAGGGATGTTAAAGGCAACTTTCAGGTTTATTGTAAAATTAAAAAAATGTCCATGGGATAACTTGGAACAATAATTCCACCTGATTAAATTATATCTATACATTTAAAAAATTAAGAAAATCAGATTTTGACACAGATTTGTTTAAATGTCAGCTGTATGGGTAACTTTTTTAGATATTAATTTTCCTTTATTTAAGGAATAATGTTTTAAGAACACTGAATAACACATTAATCATCTACGTTTATGTAAAACATGCAAAGGTCGGGATGCTAAATATGTTCCAGGCACAGTTCTTCATCTATTTTCCAATCCCATCATCCACTCCTGATGATGTTAACTCCTGAACATCTATTTGTAATTCTTACTTATTTCAATATATCATCTTCTCTCATTTGGGTAATCTAACAACCTACTAACTCCTTATACCACTCTGGGCATCTTTTCCTTTTACCATTTGTTATTTTATTTTATTATTTTATTTATTATTTTATTTTATTTTATTATTTTATTAAGAGAGAAGACGAAGTTCCACTCTGTCACCCAGGCTGGAACACAGTGGCACAATCATAGCTTACTGCAGCCTCAAACTCCCGGGCTTAAGCGATCTTCCCATTTCAACCTCCCTAGTTGCTAGGAACTATATATAGGCTCAGGCCACCATGCCTGGCTAATTTTTAAATTTTTTCTGGAGAATAGTTTTTGCTATTTTGCTCCAGCTGGTCTTGATTTCCTGGCCTCAAGCAATTCTCTCACTCTTAGCCTCCCAAAGTGCTGGGATTACAAGTGTGAGTCACCATGCCCAGCCCTTAATTTTTATTTTTAAAAAATTGAATTATAATTTTATTTTCAAGTCTTTTTTAAAAAGACTTTATTTATTTAGGGCAGTTTAGGTTGTGCACTAAAAATAAAATCCGAAGCCCCTTGCTGACTGAACAAACCCCCTCTTGGCCCAGAGGATCCCCGCGGAACCTTAAAACTGAGTTCCCAGCCATGGCAGGATGGGAGGTTGGACATGCCTCCCTGTACCTCCTCCCTCTCTAATGGCCACCAGGCTTTTTTTCCTAAGGGCTAAACAGAAGCCAATCTGGTGTTCCAGACCAGCATTCCTTCCTAATAAGAGACCACCAACCATGAAGTGGTTGAAGCAGTCTATTGAGCATGTGCACAGAGGGTTTTTGCTTCCCTGTTTTACCTTTTGACACCAGCAGGCTGCCGTATGCTGAACATGGACCCCATAAAGGGGTATAAAGCTCCACTGTACATGCACATGTTTCTCCTTTCATAAATATTCATGACTCCTTCTATAGCTTGTTAAATATGTATATTTGGCCTCCTACTCAGCATAAATTCCTGTCCCTGTTGTCCCTCCCTTGAAGCACTTATTCCTGGCTTGTTGCTGGGGGCTCTGCTTTCCAGCCTGTCAGAAGGGCCACCCACAAGCTGCAATCCTTTATGAGAAATTAAGCTCTCCTTTCCAAATTATGAACCTCTTTGTTTCTTCATTTAACGAGGTTCACAGCAAAATTGAGAGGTACAGAGTCATCCCATATACTTCTGCCCCGACACATGCATAACCTCCTCCATTATCAACGCTCCCCACCAGAGTAGTACGCTAGTTACAATTGATTAAATTATATTGACACACATTATCACTCAAAGTCCATAGTTCACGTTACGGTTCACTCTTGGTGTTGTACATTTTATGTTTTGGACAAATATATAATGACATGTATCCACCATTATAGCTTCATACAGAATATTTTCAGTGTCCTAAAATTCCTCTGAGCTCCAACTCTTCATCTCTCCTTTCCTCCCTCCTAAAACCTATCAGCCACTGATCTTTTTACTATCTCCATAGCTTGTCCTTTTAAAGAATCTCATGTAGTTGTTTATAGTACAGTATGTAGCCTTTTCAAATTGCCTTCTCTTACTTTGTAAAATGCACTTATATTTCCTTCACGTATCTTGATGGCTTAATAGAGCTCATTTATTTTTAATGCTGGATAATATTCCATTCTCTGGATATACAAAGTTTTTTTGTCCATTTACCTAATAAAGAACATCATGGTTGATTCCAAGTTTGGCTAATTATGAATTAAGCTGCTATAACTGTGAGCAGGTTTTTGTGTGGACGTAAGTTTTCAATTTGTTTGAATAAATATCGGTATGATTGCTGGACCGTATAAGAGTATGTTTAGTTTTATACGAAATTGCCAAACTGTCTTGCAAAATGTCTGTATCGTTTTGACTTCCTACCAGCAATGAATGAGAGTTCCTATTCCTCTACGTCCTCTTTAGCCTTTGGTGTTGTCTGGTGTTCTGGATTTTGGCCATTCTAATAGGCCTGTAGAGGTATCTCATTTTTTTTTTTTTTGAAACAGAGTCTCACTGTGTTGTCCAGGCTAGAGTGCCGTGGCATCATCCTAGGTCACAGCAACCTCAAACTCCTGGGCTCAAGCAATCCTTCTGCCTCAGCCTCCCGAGTAGCTGGGACTACAGGCATGCGCCACCATGCCCGGCTAATTTTTCTATATATTTTTAGTTATCCGATTAATTTTTTTCTATTTTTAGTAGAGACGGGATCTCGCTCTTGCTCAGGCTGGTCTTGAACCCCTGAGCTCAAACAATCCACCCACCTTGGCCTCCCAGAGTGCTAGGATTACAGGCGTGAGCCACCGCACCCGGCCTCATTTTGTTTTAATTTGCATTTCCCTAATGATATATGATATGGAGTGTTTCTTCATACCCTTATTTGCTTTACTTTCTTTGGTGAAGTGTCTTTTATAGTCTTTACCCATTTTTATGTTTTTCAACATGCAAATTATATTATCTCACAGTCAACCTCTTGCCCCCTTCTTCATTCTACACCCTAAACTTAAACACGTTCAGTGGGTACCTAATGTTTTTAAAATAAAACCTCAAACTCCTAATGTGGAGTTGACAAGGCCCTGTGCGATCTGGTTCCCATTTTCCCTCACCAGCCTCATCTGGACGCTCTGCAGTGTTTCTTGGCTAATCTTTCAGTCCTTCAACTGTGCCAACTTGCCGGTGTCAGTAACATTTCTACAAATGCAGTTTTTGTAACCATGGACGATAGGTAAACAAATGGGTGTGGCTGGTTTTATTGTATTCTAATAAAATTTCATTTATGAAAATAGGTGGTGGGCTGCGTTTGACTTGTAGGCTGTAGTTTGCTCCCTCCTGATATAAACTATATGAGAATAAAAGTTTTCATATGGTTATTTCTACTCAGAATTGCTAGTACCATGCCTAGTACATAACAAAATGATGAAGATTATTTATGGAGCATGTACTGTGATCAAGGTATTATAAGTGCTCCCAGGGACTTTAAGTGCTTAATAATATCACTATAAGAAAATGGAATGCCTACTGAGGAACTTGGGGAGATTACCCATTTTAATATAGTGAGTGTGGGGCAGAGTTCAAGGAATACAGAGTGGATTGTAAATTTATTCACTGCATGCAAACAGGAGCTTGATTTCATTTTATTTTCTATAATTGATCTAAGAATCAACTTAAATCTTCTATTCCAAAAATGTTAAACTGCCTACTAATGGTGTCTCAGTCTACAGTCCCAATTCAATGTAAAACAGATTGTTTTAGGTAAAACTGCATTCTCACAGATTCCTTTCTCCTCCCCTCACTGGGCTTGTGTCTGCAGGCTCACAGGATTGCAGCTCTCTGTGTCTTCTCAGGCATCTGTGCAGGTCATCTTTCTTCTTGGTTACAGCATGCCCTGCTAGCATTGGCTAAGATGTCTATAGTTGGTGCATTTGAGCACTGTTTTCTTATTAGAGCTTGTTCAGAGTCTAGTAAGCCTTCCAACTGGCCTGGCTTCAATTGATTCATGATGTTGTTAATTCCTTTGTGGCTAAAACTTTGAACCACTTGAGCTCTATACCCCACCATAGTGACCTCCTTTAAAATCCACCAGTTGGAATTACCGCTCTATTTTGTTTCTATCTACATGACATTTACTGAATTTTGCACATCTTTCATGCCTCCTCAGAGTCGAGGATGATTCTGAAGAGTTGAATTCCTTTAGCCAAACCATGACATCAGTCTTCTGATGTGGCTTTCCATTGTAGTACATGGCTTTTTTGTGAGGTAGAGACTGAAGCTGGAAATGGCTTGTGATGGTTAATTTTATGTGTAATTTTGACTGGGCTAAAGGATGACTAGATAGTTCATAAGATATCATTTCTGGATGTGTCTACGGGGTGTTTCCTGAAGAGATTAGCACTTGAATCAGTAGACTGACAAAAGAAGTTCCACCTTCACCAATGTAGACAGGCATCCAATTCATTGAAGATACAAAAAAGGCAGAGGAAGGGTGGATTTTTTCTCTTTCTCTTCTTGAACACAGGCATTCATCTTTTGCCTGGACGTTGGAGCGCTTGGTTCTTGGGTCTTCAGACTGTGGGATTTTTATCATTGGCTCCCCTGGTTCTAAGTTTTTAGATTTGGACTTAATTATGACACTGGTTTTCCTGGTTCTCCATCTTGTAGAAGGCAAGATGGGACTTCTTGGCCTCTGTAATCATGTGAGCCAAATTCCTATTTTATGTATATATAAGAGATATTATATATACAAGTAATCTATATCTATAAATACATAGAGATATAGATATTTTCCCATAATAAATATCTTTCTCTTGTCTCTCTCTCCATGTATTTATATCTATATCCTATTAGTTCTGCTTCTCTGGATAACCCTGACCAATACATGATTCAACAGCCTCTTAGCACTCAGATTTTCTACAAAGATTGTCTCATCACCCCACTGAAATCTGGGCTTGGAGTAGTAAGCCTTGGAAAACTTCCATCTGCCTCCCACTTCCTCCCTTTCAAATTTCTGTGCGGCTGAAGCACAGTGCTTTCTGGAGTGGACTGTTCTTTATTATAACTTCTTCCTGGAGATGAAATGTATACAGTTTGCTGTTAAAAGTGGAAAGAATATCATTTCTACATGGAAGAGAAAATAGTAATTAAGTCATAGCCTTCATGACCTGGCCTGTGGTACGTAAAGAAAAAAAAAATGCACTGGACACTTGTCAAAACAGGAAGACCTTATTCAAGGCTATTGCAATAGGGGAGCAAGTTCGAACTCAAATTCACTGAAAGAAAAGGTGGGAAGATTTTTAAATGTTGAGGTGAGCTAATGGAAAATTAATAAAGGATGTTAGAGGGGAAGTTGGTCAATAGGATTAGGCTGTCTGTACTTAGAAATTGTCACTTATCGAAGTTAGATTCCTTCCCTTCCACAGAGACTGGGAAATAGAGAATCTATCTTTTTTGATGATTCTATTTCCAAGGGATGGCTCCCATGTCTTTGAGAAAGACATTCCTGTGTTATAGAAGATTTGCATCTCAAAAGGGCAGAAAAATAATTTGGAGTTGTAAGTTTTCTAAAGTAAATTCTCCAGGAAAAGGGACATCCAGGGCCTATAGTCAGGAAGAAACTTGTCTAAAGTTTATTCAAGCTGAGGAGGAAATTGAAACTCTCTTGGTCAAGTAGGACCTTTGGAATTTAGAAATCCTCCTCTTCACAAAGCCTGACTTATAAAATTATTCCCTTAGTATAGATTTGCTAGGATGGTCTGGAAACTGATCAAAGGTGTTTTTTTTTCTTGGTAGTATCTGGCCTGTACTTTTCCAGGATGACAAGGAAACAAATCATGATTTAAGGAAGATATATTGCTTCCATAATGAGTAAGCTGTCAAGACACTGATGTATTGCAGAGTTTTAGAGTTTAACTTCTGAAGTTGGACCTCATATGAATAGTACTTCTGCTTGCTTTCTTTAATAATCTATTATTTCGTTTATCTGTAAAATAGAAATAATAGCATTTAGCCAGCAGGATTTCTGAGATAGTGAAAAAAATGACCCGTGCAAATACTTTGGTAGGATTAGCTTTCCAGGAGGTACTCAATATATGCTAGTAATTATCATTACCATTATTGCTGTAAAAACTTTGTTTTGCTTTTAAAAAATGGGCAAATGGTGTTGTCTGATCTAACATTCCAACTCAGTAAGAGTTAAGGCATATTCTCCTAGTGATTTGCCATGTGTGAATGAGAAAATTATTTTGCAAAAGCATAGTAAGATTCTCCTCCCTATATACACCATCCCTTCCCTCAGATTTTTTTTGTTTAAAAGAACATAAGTAACTCCTAGACTCATACAGTTTCCATGGGAAAATAGACTATTCTAACTAATTAGCTTTGGTGTCTAGGCAGGGTACATGTGTAATCCTTTGATAAAGGCATACTAATTCATTACTGTCAAGAGTTATAATTGACAAAGTGGTTGGGTTTTACTACAACAGCTGGTCAGCTGTCTTTTAAAAAGTAACTATAATCTATTTCTCAGACAGTTGATATGGGAATGAAGTAAATTTAAAAAATAATCCATGTGAAACATACTTGTATTTTCCTGTATTTGTAATTTAATTCACATATCAGCCCCAATTTCTACACTCACACATGAGAATAGATATTTTTAATTTCAAAAAATATACGGATAATCTATACAAGGGGAGAAGTATATCTTTATACTTTATGCTGTTCATCTTTATGTAAAATCCTGTGATGTTGTCTTAATCCCATAAATATGTATATTTTTCCCAGAAAACAGCAAAATAACATGCTTAACTATGAGCAGGAGGGCATATTTGGAAGTAAGAGGTTTATAAAAACACAACCCAAATTGAGTCTTGCCTTATCTTTGAAATAGTTGATATGGGAGAGACTCAAATTAGTACAGTAATCCCCCTTTATCCATGATTTCAATTACTTGAGGTCCACTGAAGTCTGAAAATATTAAATGGAAATTTCCAGAAATAAACAATTCAGAAGTTTTAAATTGCGCACTGTTCTTAGTAGTGTGATGAAATCTTGTGCTGCCCTGCTCTGTACTGTCCAGGATGCGAATCATCCCTTTGTCCAGCGGATCCAAGCTGTCTGCTACTCACCTGCAAATCACTAAATAGTCCTCTTGGTTATCATATTGATAATCAGATCATGTTCAAGTAACCCTTATTTGATTTAATAATGGTCCCAAATCTCAAAAGTAGTGATGCTGGCATATTGTCATAAATGTTGTATTTTATTATTAGTTATTGTTGTTAATCTCTTACTGTGCCTAATTTATAAATTAAACTTTATAATAGGTATATATATATATATATATATATAAAGACATAATATGTATAAGGTTTGGTACTAGTTGTGGTTTCAGGCATGCACTGGGGCTCTTGGAACGTATCCGCCATGGATAAGTGGAGGCTGTTGTATTCTGGCTGTGTCAAATAATCTGACTATATTAGTCTACACAAATGAGATTAAGAAGGTGGCTATTTCTTAGAAAGTCACATAATTGTACATTTATATCTTTGATTCCCATGTTTAGTAACAGTACCTGTGAGCCAATAACATAAAAGTAAACTGTGATTGTATGAACAAAAGAGACATTTTTGAAATTCCTGCCAAAATATTCAGTGATATAGGATAAAAATTGTGTAGCTTCTCTTTGGCTCTATTTCAATAGCATTATTAGTTTTTCTGATTTTTTTTAACTTGTAATTTTCAAATTAACAATAACAGGGAGAACTAGACAGATAGGTATATGATAGTAAATCATAATTATATCTTGAATATTAATCTTACCTTTGATATAATACTTGAAAATAACACAAGTAAATTGAGATACATATTTGTATCAAAAAGTTAATGGCATCATCTATACTGATAATCAGAGAAAAGTGTTTCAATAAGATTATGAGACATGGAATTTAGGAAGTTATTTGATTTAAATTAAGCATGTTAGTAATGCAACCATGACTACACAATGCAAAAATGCTAATGATTATAAGTAAAATAATTTAACACTAAAAAATGGTCCTTCTGTGGTGGATGAGTTGATTTGACACAGACAAGACAAAACTTCCCCTTCAAGTAGCTTATCATGACTAATGTTTTTCCTTTAAATATCTTTCTCATTTGTGGGGCAGATGGAACTTCTTTTGTCAATGGTCATGAAGGGATAAAGAGGTGACAATTGAAATACTTCAAAATTCTTTCTTGAAACTAAGATATAATTTCTTAGATATATAAAAAAATAGAAGATGATAATGTTGCAAACTACCTATTTCAGGTTATTAAGTATGAAGTTTCTGATTTCCCTAAGGACTAAGTTTAACAGTTGATATATCTGACATTTCACTTTGACATTTCTTGTTTTATTGTTATTGTGAAGGTACATTCTCAGTCTCTCAAAGGCACGTTTTGGCTTGTGATTATCTTTCAAATTTTTTTTAGAGCAATTGTTGTGAAACCATGGATAAGTCAAAAATTTATGTTATTTTCAAATATGAGTTCTGTCGTGAAACCAATGCTGTGCAGACAGCTCAAAATATCAACAAAGTGTTTGGGAAGGATATGACTAATGAATGCATGTATGTTGATGGTTTGAGAAGTTCTGTTCTGGTGATTTTAATCTTGAAAATAAGTTACATTAGCAACATGAGACCAAGGAGGATAATGATGAGCTAAAAGCTGTAGTGTAAGTGAATCCATCTCAACCTACATGTGATTTAACAGCAAGGTTTGACATTACTACTTCAACAATATTGGATCATTTGAAACAAATCTGCAAGATAAAGAAGCTGGATAGATGGGTTCCACATGAACTAAATGAGCCTCAGAAGAGAAATCATCTCGAAGCTTGACTTTCTTTGCTGTCACAACGTAAAGGTGAGCCATTTCTATACTGCATTGTTACGTGTGATGAAAATGGATTGTTTTTGTCAATCACAAGCATTTGGAACAATGGTTGGATAAAGACAGTCCAAAAATGAATATTCATCAAAAAAAGCTAATGGT
>CAUYSK010112617.1:0-10238 GCA_963575035.1 Avahi laniger
CACTTGAGCCCGGGAGTTTGTAGTTGCTGTGAGCTAGGATGACGCCACAGCACTCACTCTAGCCTGGGCAAAAGAGTGAGACTGTGTCTCAAAAAAAAAAAAAAAAAAAACCTAAATAGGGGGCCGGGCGCGGTGGCTCACGCCTGTAATTCTAGCTCTCTGGGGAGGCGGGTGGATTGTTTGAGCTCAGGAGTTCGAAACCAGCCTGAGCAAGAGCAAGACCCTGTCTCTACTAAAAATTAGAAAGAAATTAATTGGACAACTAAAAATATATAGAAAAAATCAGCCAGGCATGGTGGCGCATGCCTGTAGTCCCGGCTACTTGGGAGGCTGAGGCAGGAGGATCACTTGAGCCCAGGAGTTTGAGGTTGCTGTGAGGTAGGATGACGCCACAGCACTCTAGCCTGGGCAACACTGTGAGACCCTGTCTCAAAAACAAAACAAAACAAAAAAAACCTAAAAAACTAAATAGGTAAATGGTTGCAGAATGCTTTGTTGGTAAAGCTAGGAAGGTTCATCATAGCACATGTGGTCTTTACTTTGGGTTTCTGCCCTTTAAGTCAGAGGGTTCATGTGTATGATCTTGTGTGCCAGGCCTGTGTTCACAAGACCCAGAGGCCTTTTAGTTATACAATCGAACAGCAGTCTGTTGACTTTATTCCTGTGAACGAGTTATTTACTTAACCATTCCTGTGGCAAATTGTTTAAGACACTCATTAACACACCTATCCTGCTAATTATCCCTGCTTACCTCAGCTTCTAGAGGTTAATGATTAGTCATCATTGGGTCTCCCATTTCATCTCCTCTTAGCAGGCCAAGTAAAGCTCCCCTGAATACAGTAATCTTGATTTCATCGATTGGTTTTAGTCATGTAGAAAAAGGTGCATTTTGGATCCTGTTAGAAAACATACTAAGGAAAGAGTGAGTGGGACAGAGATTGAACCAATTCAGCATTCATATCACTTCTTAGTCTTTGAATCTTTTTACCCCCAGAGCATTCTGGCCTTTTGATACCACCTGATGTAAGCTAGCATTAAGTACAGGCTTAAAATAGCCAAGCAAATCACAGAAATAAAAATCTAAGGTGGAAAGCTGAAGCAAAATGCTGTTGTGCATTAATAAATCTAGTATAAACCATCCTCAAAATTCATTCCTACAAAATCTAAATAGCCATGTTCCAACTGTTGGGACCCTATTTCTTTCCTAAATAATGTGTTTTCATGAGACCCTAGTATGATTATGAACTATTTTAACTCAGCAATCCTGCAAGTAAATGTCACAGCTGTAAGCAATACTGGCATACAAAAACCCTGAGTTCCGGCCGGGCGCGGTGGCTCATGCCTGTAATCCTAGCTCTCTGGGAGGCCGAGGCGGGCGGATTGTTTGAGCTCAGTAGTTCGAGACCAGCCTGAGCAAGAGCGAGACCCCGTCTCTACCAAAAAATAGAAAGAAATTAATTGGACAGTTAAAAATATATAGAAAAAATTAGCCGGGCATGGTGGCGCATGCCTGCAGTCCCAGCTACTTGGGAGACTGAGGCAGTAGGATTGCTTGAGCCCAGGAGTCTGAGGTTGCTGTGAGCTAGGTTGGCCACAGCACTCACGCTAGCCAGGGCAACAAAGTGAGACTCTGTCTCAAAAAAAAAACAAAAAAACAAAAAAAACAAAAAAACCCTGAGTTCCTGTGTCTTGAGGCAAGAATTTCAAGACTTACCCTCTCCCATGGTTATGATACTTTGTCCAATTAAATTGGTCTATGGCAGCAGTTACTCAGGGGTCGCCAACAGAGCTTTCCTTTCATGAAATCCAGTAATGACCATCACAGCACACCAGACTACTCCTTGCTTTATCCCAGAATATGGAAGGTGTTTCACTTCTCTTCAGCCTGTCTCAACCTGGTAAAATTCCAAATTTTCTTCAAGGTCTGTTGCCTTAAACTGCTGGTAGCAGTTTTTGAATTACTCAAAATTCTTTCATATCTAGAAGCCAGTACATTCAACTCAAACTAGCTTTAAAAAAAACTTACTGGCAGGATTAATTTACTACAGGATTAAAGAGCTAAAAATTAGGTTTTAAGACAGGAAAACCCAGGGTTATGTCAGGGATTATCAATAGCTAGAACTCACACACCATTACTGTTACTTTACTTCCAACCTTTCTGTCCCAGTCTCTATTCAGTATCAATTCCCAGGACAAACTTCGGGTTGGTTACTGGTTAGGGATGGGAGGAAACAGGGTAGAAGTACTGATTGTCAGATGCGGTTTCACTAAGGAAGGACACTGTTCCAGAACTGTACATTACAGGGAAGGTAGTTGAAAGGGCAAGTAGTTCCCCCCCCCTTCTCCGTAGGAGACACCTTTTAAGATCCCCAGCAGTGGATGCCTAAAACTGAGGATAGTAGTGAACTGTACATATACTGTTAAGAGACAGCTGATCTGATAACCTATATACCACCTACCAAGCAACTAACAGGGCAGGCAGTGTATACAACTTGGATATACTGGGCAAAGGGATACTCCACATACAGGGCTCAAGGATGGCCCAAGGTTTCACTCACTACTTAGAATTATGTGCTTTCTGAAATTTTCCATTTAATAGTTTTATTTTTTACTTTATTAAATATCCATTTAAATGGCTGACTGTGGATAACAAACCGTGGATAAGTACTGTAGCCACAAATTATGGCACTGTTGAGAACTAAATATTTAAGCATTCTCATCTGAACATGTCACTTCCCTAGTAAATTCACATTGATTGTATACCCCTGTATTCTGGGTGTAAAGTAAAGGTCATCATCTTTAATCCTTTCATTGAGGGGTATGAAAATTAATACAACTCTTAGTAAGACAGCTATAAGCATACCATGTTCCTTCATACATGCCATCACTAAGACCAGACTTCTCAGCTTTAAGCTATCCCTCTGTAACCCAACCCCTTCTAGACTACATTCTAAAACTCAATTTATGCAAATATTTAAGCAGCCACTTATTACTGGTTGAGAACTTGAAATGCAGCAGGCACATAGTATTTAAATTCCACATGCTTACTGGAAATATACACACATAGGGGTACAATATGTATACCGCGTTATCAAAAGTTGGCAGGCAATTAAAACACCCTGCCCAGTGAGTTTTACAAGTTAAGATTTGCAAATACTGCCTATGCTCCATTACCAATATTTTCAATCTGGCTACTCAGATTAGAGGCAGAATGGCATCATGATTAAGAGCAGACTGAGATTGCCTAGGTTCAGATACTGGCATTGCCACTTAAATGGCTATTTGACTTAAGGTAAATCACTTTACATCATATGATTGCTGAAGATTGTATGTAAAGTGCTTTACAAAGTACCTAGGGCATACTAAATGCCATGTAAGTACTATAAAGGTCAGCTGGCTAACAAAATTACCTGCCTATAGCGATGTCCCTAGAACTGATCATGAAAATTACCTAAATGAAAAAGAATACTAAAAACATACATTTCAGGTACCCTCAAGGTATGTGTAGAGGTCAGAGTTATTTAACTTCATGCCCAAATGGAGACGATCACTAATAACTAGTTACCTACTCTATATTATAATTTTCCAGGAATATGCAATTTACCTCTTTAGCAACACACTGCATTAGGTACTAAATTATAGAAAGACTTTAACTACAGGAAACAAAGTTAGAACAAAAATACTTCTTTGTAAACTGAGCTGCACCACCAATTTTTTTCATTTGCATTTATTTAAACACAGTTCTCAAAACATTTGAGTGAAATTGGGCTTCCTTTGGTAAGCAAAGGACCTGAAAATAATATTTAAAAAATGAACAGGCAAAGTCTTCAGTTCATCCATGACACAGGTGTAGTGTTCCCTTCTCTTATCCCGTACTTTGAAGCACCCAGTTTTTTCATATAGTCTAAAAGCTAGAAGAACAAGAGTACATTTGTGGTGGAATGTATTGTCACTTGCTGATAACTAGTTGAAATACCATTACCCCCTTGTAACAACTTTAAGGAATAGCCTATTAAGGCATACATTGTGTAACTCTTCTTATTCCCTGCTATATATATATTACAGATTACATAAAGGCTGACAAATCCACATTTATATAAGCATTAAGCATTTGCTGTATTGAAAGATTTTTAGTTCTAAT
Source organism: Avahi laniger (assembly GCA_963575035.1). Lineage (NCBI taxonomy): Eukaryota > Metazoa > Chordata > Mammalia > Primates > Indriidae > Avahi > Avahi laniger. The sequence continues at coordinate 4,142 of CAUYSK010112617.1, forward strand.
ACTAGCAGTACAGAGTTACAGAGCATAATTTTTAACACTTAATTGTAGGTATTAAGTATGGTACGTTTCATGGACTGGAGGAAAATGGGCATTTTGTCTTTAAATGTACTACTGACAATGTAATCTGAACAGTTCTGCTAAGCATTGATATGTTAGAAAGAAAAGTAAAAATGAAATGGTTTATTGTTGCTTTTTGCCATTTGGTAGCATTTTTACACACAGGCTTCGATCTTCAGAATACCCTGGATTCAGTAGAAAACCCTTTAAATGAAGTTTTGTACAATAGAAACTTCTCAGCAGTCAAAATTTAGACTGTAAAAAAATACATGCAAAACATACTTTCCTGAAAACACTTAACTTTGAACAAAGCACCGAACTACACAAATGCAGAATGAAAACAGCATTTCAACTCCACCAAAAGTAGTCATCATAAAAGGTGTAAAAGTCACCTAACTTCACTAGGCACTGTTCACTTTTTAAACGAGACAATAAAAAATATTGTCCACAAACAATATCCCAGCTCTAGGGCAGGTTTCAGAAAGTCTTCAACTTCATGCTTTAATAGCGACCTAGAAAGAAAATACATCATCAGGTTTAATACTAAGGGAATTAGTTATCAACTGTACTTCAATGTTGAAAATTCTAGACCATTCTACCAGTAGGAATTCCTATGTACCAGATTCTTTCCTGGGAAACACAAGAAGACCTCTACACAAGTGTTCAACTAGAAATGAGATACCCTATGTTAAATAACAGAAATAGCTGGGAAGTATAACTCAATCTGAGAGCTAAGGTTTTAAATAAGTCATTTTTCAAAGTAGCCTAAAATTTAATAGTCTGTACATTTACTATTTTAATTAAAAGCAAAAATAGGTTTCTAAGGGTTGTTTTTGTAAACTTTCTTAAACCCCTAAAACATTTGGAATGTGTGTGAATATAACAGATAAAACTATATGAATTAACCCATTATCTGCAAAAGGAATAGTTGTCTATGTTTTGGCAGGTCAGAACAAGTGGTACTACTAAAAATAAAAAATCGGACCAAGACAAAAACTTACGAGGTGAATATGATCGAGATCTGGAACGTGATCTGTATCCTCCACGACTGTAGTAAGGAGAAGGCGACCGCCTTCTGTAAACAAATGTCAAGACTGTCTGAGTCTCCATAGATCACAGTTAGACTAAATGACATGATTATACACTTTCCCCTTTATTAGTTTCCAAAAAAGCCTTCATGAACCTTCAAAAATCTTGCATTAGTCATGGGGTTTTCTAGGTCTGAGTCTTGAGAGAGTGAAGCACCTTGTAAGGCCCAAGTACCAATTAAGCACTCTTCTAAGCTATGAGAGGTTGAATACTCCTTGCTCTATTTTAATCTGTTTTCCTTTTAAATTTTGTCAAGTATATTTAATAAAATTCCCTTACCATGAATTAACTTCAGCCACACTTTCATGGACTATAAACATCCAAACCAAATTTCACTAATGCTTCAAGTAGGTTTATTTTTTTGTAAGAAAGACTGGCTTGAAAAATTATTTTTTGTAAACACACAAAGCTTTTTATGGTCATTTAGCTTCAGTAAGAGTATTTTTATGAACCCCAAGAATTCCAATTTTATGTGAATCCACTTATAACTTAACTACCAAAGTATTAGTAGGTGAGTATCTTTTATGAGGCTTTCTATTGCTGTGCAGAAGTTGAATCGTCTCCTGGCATACCTATAAATCTGATCCCTGTCTTGAGCAGCTCTCCATCCTCCTCCTCCACCTCCTCCTCCTCTGTGAAGACACAAAAATAACATTCAGTTTTTGAAAGAATTATATCATTTATTCAGCAAAATAAAAACTCCAGCAAAGCATGAGTAATACCTACTTTCCTACGGGTAAAGAGATCAAGAGCCACTTTTGCCATTCTTTCCACAAACTGGCATAGAGCTCTCTCTGGTGGCTAAAATGAGTATCATTAGATCACAGAACATTTTTAAACTCAATGCTCCTGAATGAATTACTTTAAAAAATTAGCATAAGATCTTTAATTTTTCTCAGCCTCCAGAAATCAATCCCTTAAGTTCCACTCAAAACAATAATGCTTAAAACAAAAACAGAAAAAAAAGTGAGTGATAAAATGCTAATGTTGAGAACACATTTAAATAGTGACACACTATCACTTCCAAATAGTGACAGTGTCAACTATCAAAATTCTTAAAATATTATCAAATAATGTGGAAAAAACATCCACACCACACTAAGTTATCAAAAATAATTGTGGCCAAAACTCAGTAACTACATAAATTAATATTTTAACAAAAGAGGGTCTAAATTGCCCACTACTGCTAAAAGAGACTTTTACATCATTTTTATCTTTGGAAGTACTCTCAAAAGATATCTTTGTTTTTAAAGTATGATGGGCATCTCCCTACTAAAACCCCTAAATACCTACTTACTGTAGTACTAAATTGATGTCTTTAAATGAATTAATACTCTGGAATCTTTCAAAAACTATCAGTTTTTCTGTTGCCCTTCAGTGTATGGCACCTTAGAAAAATTTTTTATAAAGGGCTGACTTTCCAATCCAATATGGTTTATGAAACCTCTTTTTAAAACAAACTGAGATTTATGCTATAGTTTTTTTCCTGCTGTCACTTTAGACCAGAGAATTCAGCTGGCCTACACTCGATGCTTGAAAAGAAAATGTACTCTTTATTAACATATCCCAAGATATCACTTATGTCTCCCTATTAATATTCTAGAAGAATTTTGAACAGAAACTAAGTACATACAACAAATTAATTAAAAAGACATATATAACCTTAAAACTGGCTTTAAACTTCAGCTCTGGACTTCTTACAAAAGCTAAAATGAAAATATAGTGTAGCTTTAGGCCAGGTGCGGTGGCTCACGCCTGTAATTTTAGCACTCTGGGAGGCCGAGGCGGGCGGATTGTTCGAGCTCAGGAGTTCGAGACCAGCCTGAACAAGAGTGAGACCCCGTCTCTACTAAAAAAATTATCTGAACAACTAAAAATATATAGAAAAAATTAACCGGGCATGGTGGCACATGCCTGTAGTCCCAGCTACTCAGGAGGCTGAAGCAGGTGGATCACTTGAGCCCAGGAGTTTGAGGTTGCTGTGAGCTAGGCTAACGCCACGGCACTCACTCTAGGGCAACAGAGTGAGACTCTGTCTCAAAAAAAAAAAAACTATTTGTTTATCTGTTTCACTGTGTATATTCTACTTTATGCCCAGGTAACAGCAGCTCAATAACCATTTAACAGAATTCTAACTAGAACCACCAGGAGATACTGGGGGAAGGGGAGATTTGTCCACATAAGAATTCAATCAGCAATCACTGAGGGAGGAACTAAAATTCTTAGAGATAAGAATAAGAGCTGGGTGCAGTGACAGGTGATATGGCACCTACAGTCCCAGCTACTTGGGAGGCTGAGATGGGAGGATCGCTTTGTGCCCAGGAGTTTGAGTCCAGCTCGAGCAGCACAGTGAGATCCCCTTCTCTAAAAAAAGAAAAGAAAAGGAAAGAAAAGGAAAAAAAAGAGTAAGAGACAAGTATGTTTCTTCTGCATACTACTATTCTGTTTAACAATTTACCAGTTGTATTTGTGGTCTTTTTCAGACTACCAATCTCATAAAGTATCCTTCCTATTAAAAGAGCTCATTTTTTTTTTTTTTTTTTTTGGAGACAGAGTCTCACTCTGTTGCCTGTGCTAGAGTGCCATGGCGTCAGCCTAGCTCACAGTAACCTCACACTCCTGGGCTCAAGCGATCCTCCTGCCTCAGCCTCCCGAGTAGCTGGGACTACAGGCATGCACCACCATGCCCGGCTAATTTTTTTCTATATATTTTTAGTTGTCCAGTTAATTTTTTTCTAATTTTAGTAGAGACAGGGTCTCGCTCCTGCTCAGGCTGGTCTCGAACTCCTGAGCTCAAACAATCCGCCCGCCTCGGCCTCCCAGAGAGCTAGGATTACAGGCGTGAACCACAACGCCCAGCCAAAAGAGCTCATTTTAATGTACTTGAAAGACATTTCATCCTTTCCTATAACCAAATACTTCTCACATTCCGATCTCAGGGATAAAAATCACAAAGATCTCACATGGACTCCGTGAGAGTGTTGAGCTAATACTGACCCTATTTAAAATGTCCCCAACCTATTCTGGTTAGAAACTCTAGTGTTCCAGTATCCACAAGTAGAACCGATGAAGACATAAATTAATGCAAAACACTCGTTTATTTCTGTGACCCTTCCCCTTCTTTGTCAATAATGGAGCTTACCTGCCAGGTAGAATTCCTACTCTTCGTCTACTCTTGAATGCATAGATCTGAGCTCTGAGATAACCACATGCCCAAGACAACTGCCACCCTTCAGAAAATGTTAAAATAAATACCAACAGCTAATGATGCCACTGGGCAAAAGGTCTCTACCCAGAAAGAAGCAACATAAATTTTTTAATAAAAACAATCCTGCAGCATTTATTGTCATTTTGAAATAACATAAGAGTAATCAAAACAATATGAACAAATGTTTTAGACCTATACTCCCAACAAAGTACACCTAAAAAAACTGTATTGCCATCTCAACAATTTCTCACTTCATTGATCATTTCTAGTTGGAGACACTTTGTAGCAGAGTAATATTATCTCCTTTTAGCATGATCCGACCTGTAACAAAAAAACAAATAAAACCTATTAATAGCCACATCCTTGAATGTATAATTATCTTTTAGCCTCAGAATTTTGTATCCAGTTTTTGAACAGTATTGTGAAAATGCCTTCTCTCTCATGAAGATATGTGAACATTTTTAAGTGCCCATATATTGAAAGGCTTTCTGGCTGCATTAGAGTATATGCAACAATGCCCTAATGAAGGCATTGTTTCTACGGCCTAAGACAACTAAATAGGCCTAACCCAACATTTCTCAATGCTGAGTTTGTTTTACTTAACATTTCCCAAGTTTATTTAAGAGAACACTTTTTTTCTGAGAAACATCTGTGAACATCTTTAGGAACACTGGTGTTCGCTGCTAGAACAGTTGAAGAAATGTAAATCAACTCCAATAGTGATTAAAACTGGTTTACTTTCCCAGGCTTCTACAGATAAAATTAATTTATTCTACAAGATCAATACTACCATGGGAACTCAACACTTGGCAAATAATTTATAAGTAACATGACCTCAACAAGACTAAGTTTGCCCTTCCTGGCAAGACATCTTTAAACTTAAAAAACTCAGGCTTTCAGTCAAATAGCCTAAGCAGGAAGAAGCATATAACAAAACATCACATCACTTCTCAAAATATACTCTCCACATATCTAGTATAGGTTCAAGAGAATCCTCAGGGTCCAGAAAAAATACACTGAACGAACAGGGACCAAACAAAACGTGACTCATGCATTTATGGAGCATCTGGTCTTATGGGAGAGACATTGCTAAAATCATCCCTCGGATAAACGTGTAACTACAAACTCAGAAAGCACATCATATCCTGCCTTCCCCCACCCCGCCCTCAGCAAAACCCAATTAAACTCTGGGCTTCTTAGAGGAAGTGACATTTGATCTGAGTTCTAAAGACACAGGGAATAACATAAACAAAGTTATATGGTGGGGCAAATGGGCAGATTCAAGGAACTGAAAAGAAGGGAAGTGTGGCTAAAGCTCTGAAAATGAGGCAGAGTAATACAAGATGAAGTGAGGGAGGTTAAGACTAGATCATAAAGGACCTTGCAGAATACATTAAAGATTTTTTTTATCCTAAGAGCAACAGGAAGTTCCCGATGAATTTCAAGAAAAGGGATGACATGGTCAGACTGGTATTTTTTTTTTTTTTTTTGAGACAGAGTCTCACTTTGATGCCCTGGCTAGAGTGAGTGCCCTGGCGTTAGCCTAGCTCACAGCAACCTCAGACTCCTGGGCTCAAGCGATCCTACTGCCTCAGCCTCCCAAGTAGCTGGGACTACAGGCATGCACCACCATGCCCGGCTAATTTTTTTTTCTATATATTTTTAGCTGTCCAATTAATTTCTTTCTATTTTTGGTAGAGACGGGGTCTCGCTCTTGCTCAGGCTGGTCTCGAACTCCTGAGC
>CAUYSK010112622.1:0-55334 GCA_963575035.1 Avahi laniger
GCAATGTGCACCACCCAAATGATGGACATATTTGAAACTCGGACTTAGGGAGGGAGGTGGGGGCAAGGGCAACATATGTAACAGAAACATCTGTACCCCCATAATATGCTGAAATAAATTAAAAAATTAAAAAAAAAAATAAAAGCCAATCACAAATGGAAAAAAAAAAAAGATGAAGGCTTATCTGTATGTTGGGGTTAGAAATGAGAAGAGAAGGAAAAGGTCTACCTCACTCTCACATTGAACCTACTTTTCCTTTGAGATTACATCCATGGGAAAAAAAAATGAAACAGTTTGTCATATAAGGTATTTAAGAGTCTTTGCAACTAGAGATGTGTAAGCATCTTTTGCCTGAACTTATCGTTTCTCTCTCTCTCTCTTTTTCTATTTCTCTCTCTTTCTCTTTCTCTCTTTCTCTCATCTCTCCCCGACCCCAGCATAACATGATATGTTTACAGAATGACAGACTTGGAAAAGAGATATTAGATCCTCTGGGCTAGTTTTAGAATTGTAACCTCTGCAACACTTGGGTTCTGTGCAGCTGTTTCAAGGAAACCTAGGAATATGCAAGTCAGTGAGTGGCCAACAGGGCTGCTCTCTTACTTAAATAAAAATACTTTACTTTCATTTATCACACAACATAGATGCTGCTACTTTAAAAAATATTTAAACCACTGACATAGTCCATTTTTTTCTCATTTAATAGGTTAAGAAACTAGAAGCCTAGAAAGCTTAATTACTTGATCAAAGCTACCAAGGCAATGTCAGAGTTAGGACAAAAATCCAGGTATTTGGATTTTTAATTCCAAAACTAATGACAGTGGTAACAATTGTATTTCTGGATTTTCCATGGGGTTGCTATAGCATACAAACACATTATGAAGAAGCAGTTAAGAAAGTAAAGAGGTAACCAGGCAACAGTAGTGCCGATATCCTAACAATAATAGTGAGAGATAACGTGCAGCAATAGGTTACGTTTGCTTTAACTGAGTTGTTGAATATATGGGAAGATAGGCTGAGCATGTGCTGGGAATTAGCATAGAGTTTTTTTTATACACCTGTTTGGCAGAAGCATGTCTGTAATGGAAGCTCCTAGCAGCTTGTTCATACATGACTGCCAAAATCTGAACAAGAAATACACAGTGGCCGTATCATAAAAAGAGGCAGAATCTGATTCGTGATCTGGCTCTAAAGAAAAACAATAAAGTGAGGTTTGATCAGGAAATTCTATGGGTAAAACTATATGGAATGTGATGTACCTTGGGCCAATCCCTCTGCTCTTCTTGTATTTAGTTTCTCCATCTAAGTGAGAAGAAGGGGATTGATCTCTGAAATAATTTTCAATGCTTACTTACTCGGTTATGTTGGTTAGGGTGCGCTGCTTTTGTTCATATTTTTGTTTGTTTTAACAATCGTTGAGAGGAAGAGAGAGCCAAAATGATAAAAAAAAAAATAGCAATTGCCTTAGAGACATGGTATCAAGTTTGTATTATTATTTTTAAAAATATCATCTCAGATATAACTGTAACATAAATGTATTATTAAAACTATGCTTTAAAATAGCATAGGAGAGTGTAAAACAACTTCTTTTTTAATATGAGGGGTGTGTGTCGTGTGTGTGTGTGTGTGTGTGTGTGTGTGTGTGTGTGTGTGTGTGAACCTCACACTTCCTCAATACCCATACCTGGGCAGTTAAACCATACCTGGAAAAAAAAAACATGCAAACATACAGACTGGTCTCCCTCAAATTCATCATAATAACCTCTGGTGGGGCCTTAATGCTGCCCAGCATCAAAATATGTTTCCTGGGCCCACTTATTCTCCCACTCTCCTAGAAGACTATTTCGTATTTGATCTCCTCACTTCAAACTCTGTCTTCCAACACCTCCTCCCCAAATCTCACTCTCAGCCGATGATTATGCTTCTTATTTCACTGAGAAGACTGAAGCAATATGAAGAGAATTTCCACAGTTCCCACCCACTTATTGGCATCGGTACCCACATATTCTGTCTTCCTGACTGGTAGTCTAGATGAACTGCATTCCCCACTAAGGCAATCTCTTCCACATACGCAGTAGTTTTCATTCCTTTAACCCTGCAGTCCCCAAATCCCCGGCCATGGACCGATACCTGTCCCCGGCCTGTTAGGAACCCAGCCGCACAGCAGGAAGTAAGCTGTGGGTGAGTGACTGAAGTTTTATCTGTATTTATGGCCACTCCCCATCTCTGGCATCACCGCCTGAGCTCTGCCTCCTGTCGGATCAGCAGTGGCATTAGATTCTCAAAGGAGCACAAACCTTTCTGTAAACTGTGCATGTGAGGGATTTAGGGTACGTGCTCCTTATGAGAATCTAGTGCCTGATGATCTGAGGTGGAGCTGAGGAGGTGATGCTAGTGCTGGGGGGCGGCTGCAAATACAGATTATCACTAGCAGAGAGGTTTGGCTACACAATAAATGTAATGCACTTGAGTCATCCCCAAATCTCCCCACCCTGGGGTCTGTGGAAAAAATTTCTTCTGTGAAACTGGTACCGGGTGCCAAAAAAGTTGGGGACCACTGGTCTAACCCTCATGCTCTCTCCTAACAGAATCAAATCCAGCCTCCACTCCCTCTAGTTTATAATTCTAATCATGATATAAGCATTCTGTTTTAATCCCTTAAAAATAGAATTTTTTAAAAAGGTAACTTCTATTGACTCCAATTCTCCTGGTGGCTTTTTCTCAGTTTATTTGTTCTCTTTTGCTCTACTATTCCACAAAAGTAGAGAAATTTAGAGTCAATATTCACTTTTTCTAATTTCTTAAATCTTCTACAATAATTTTTATTTATCTATTTGTTCCCATCACTCCACCGAGACTAAGTTGTCAATGACCAGTTCATTGCTAAATGCTTAGCCTTCAGTTTATTTGATGTATCAGGCATTTGATGTGGTGAACCACACCTTCCTCCTTCACTACCCTCTCTTAGCTTCCAGGGTACCACACCCTCCTGGCTCTTCTCCAACCTCACTAACTGCTTCCTCTTGGTCCTTTGGCATTCCTCTTTTTTCTTAACCTTTTAACTTTGGAAACCCCCAGGACTCAATCCTTGAACTCTCTTCTTCTTTATCTTCATTCCGTATGCTTGATAATTTCATCCTGTCTCATGGTTTTATATATCATCTTTAGGCTGATACCTCCTGAATGTACATCTCCAGTCCTGGATCTCTACGTCCAGGTATTTATGTCACGCATCTGTTGCCTTCACATTTACACTTGGTCTGAAAGAATCATGTCCAAACCCAGCATTTCCAAATTAATTTTCTGATACTGTTTCCCAGACCAAATTCACTCACAGTTTTCTCATCTCTATTGTTGGAGGAAAAACTTGGAGCCAAAAATCTTGACTCCTCTATCTCATAACCCACATTCAGTCCACTTTCGAATGTGTCCAGAATCTAACCATGACTTCTCATTATCTCCACTGATACCACCTATTGCATATGTCCTAATCAATCTCTGTATTGTCACCATTGCCTAACATGATAGTAGGTTTGGGTTTAGGAATGGGTAGACATGAGCCAGATGATGTTAAAATGAAATCCAGCTAATATGACTCCTTTGCTCTTTCATTCAATTAACTCCACTTCACTCGGAGTAAAAAGTCAATTCTGTACCATCATTTTATGAAAATGAGTCCTACAAAGGCCTAAGGGTGGGTAGGTCTTGGATTGAGAATGAGGAGAGGAAATTGGGCAAGCTCATTTGTCCTCTTCTCCGGCTTTCGTCAATTACACAGCCAACAGTTCAATCACTGTCTCTTCGTCTCCAGTGTTCTATTTCTCAGTTGTATCCTCAGAATGCAGACAGGGAAGAGAGAGTTGTTATCTACTGATTTTGTTTTAATCCCAACATGTTCAAGGATTGAGATACTAGTTTCTAAACTCTCCATTTTGCAGGTACAGTTGCAGGTAGGAGGATGTAATGGAAAGAATGTGATTCCAGTGTCAGAAGGTATTGGCTTTAGTGTCAGATTTGTTACTTATTGATTATGTCACCCCGAGTCTAGTTCTCTCTCAGCCACCTTTCTCTGATCTGCACAATGACATGAATAATGATTCCCTCATTGCATTGTTGTGGTGTTAAAAGAAATGATATATGGGGAATGTAGAGCAGGAAACTTGGTTCAAATGTATACTCAGAAAGAGTTATTGTCTTCCCCTTTGTGGCAATGATCTACTGAACGAATGATTGAAATCAAGGAAAAAATGTTGTTTACAGGCTATAAAAAGTTGAGTGGTAGAAAAAGCATTTTGGGGGAAATTACTAGTCTTTTATTTTGAAGGGAAAACAAAATAAATTATCTTCTTGCAAAATTGAAGTAGACTAGTGACAAAAAAAGCCACCAGTAAATCTGTCCAAAATCTCTACAATAGCTGATGTGGGTGGATTAAAAGGACCCTTGATTCATCCAGCCCACTGCCTGTGTTCTGCATAATTACAAGCACGTATGGCTTCTGCAAGGATGTTGTTGATCCTTACATGACAAGCCCACAAGTGTTTGTCTGTGTTAGAACAGTGACACTCACTGGTTATTTCTGATATTGACAGAAATTCTCATTACTGAAAAATGTCTTCTTATAAAGCGAAATTTAAAATGATCCTCATAGACATCAGCAAGGCAAAAAAAAAAAAATAAAAAAAAAATAATACTAGAGGAGTAAAAAGTAATTCACACACAAATACATGTGGAATGATTGATGCAACTTGGGATGTTTGGCCATGAGAAGAAAGAACGTAAGAAGTCCATGATTGCTATCTTTAAATTATAGGAAGTAATCTAACTTCTAGAGTATGCCTTGTAAATATTTGGATCAACATAACTTTAAGAGTTAAACAACATGGATTGAGCTATCTTGGGTGCAGCTCTCTGTCTCTAGAGGTACTCAAGTTTATTTCGAACAACTATTAATCAGAATACCTTAGAGATGATTCAGGTACAGTGTTTGGAATTCAAGATGATCTCTAGAAGTCTCCCAGCTTCAAGTCTTTGCTCAAGGCTCAGAGAAAACCCTCATTGATGTGGCTCAAGCTAATAATATTTCTCATAGTAAAAGCTGGCTCTTCCACTGATATATAAATTATGAAAATCTTTTTTAGTTTTTAAGGCCTTCTTGGTTTTGAAAATGTAAATGTTTTTCAAATCAGTGTCTGCTATCATTCATCAAGGATGAATACTCACCTCAGTAAGATATAATAGAAGCAGCTAGAATTTCTCTCCTATGGGATGATTTTCTGTCATTCAATACAAAACATTAAGAATGACTGACCCCTTTCTTTTCCCAGCCCCTGACCTCAGTGAAAACTTCAAATATCTTGGTAAAACTAATCTCAGGTTTAAGGAGGAAATCAATCTATTTGAGTAACTGGTAGGACTCTACCCTGAGATCAGATTAATTTTTTCTCTCCCTCATAGACTGGTAAAAGAGAGAGACATGATTCAAGTGGCAATGACATAAACATGTTGCTTAACATTAGTAACCCCCAGAGCATTAAAGAAAGAGTCAATCTAGGGCCTGGAGAAGTATCTCATGTAGACATTGTTTTCATTGCGTATTTTAAAGATGTTGAAATTCAGGGCTCATCAAGAAGCTGCTAACTTGCCCAAGCAGTAGAATTTTAATAAACTCATTCATGTAACCATAGGTTGTTTTCCTTAGCTACCAAGAACGTTTTTATATATAAATTAGTGCACGTAAGTTCAGTTGCCAACATAAGACAAAACACAGCCCTGCTACCCACTGTCGATATATTACAGAGAATATTAAACCAATTCATTTTCATTTATTTTTTTTTAAAAAAAGAAAGAAACACATACTTGGGCAATAAACAAGTGGCAGCAACTATGTGTAAGTAGACAATTTCAACTATCCCCCTCTCCACTTAGGATTAGAATGTGCTTATCACAAGAGAATTTTCAGGCTCATGAATGAAAACAGAACCAACTAGAGAGTCACCTCTTTAATTTAAGGGCAAGAGTAGAGACAGTCCCATGAAGAACATAGAGGGTGATTACATGGGTGGGGATGGAACATGAGAGGAATTTGGCTTAAAGGGTTTGTTAGGCTCTGTTTTCTCAGATTTATTTCCAAATAATAACATCTACAAGAATAAAACTCAGAGATGTATTAAAGGCATATTTAAAAATTTTAATCTATCTGATAACTGATAGAGATATGAGGTGCTTTATTTCACATCTGGACTTTTTATAGAAATACATAACCTTTTAATGAATTTTTAAAGAGTTATCAATATTATTTGGCTACATATCATATATTTAAATAAAATATTATTCAATGCCTTTTATGAGGTTTACCGCTATCTATTAATCTCTAGACTCAAGTGGTTTTGGTTGTTGCCAAGAGCAAAACAAAGACTTTCTTGTAAGGGGCTTATAAAACAATGTGTTAGAGAAATAACAGAAGGGAAACGTTGTCAATTGGTGACATCTCCCATTGCCTCAGTTATATTTTTCTCTTCAAGGCACACCAAAAAATGAAAGACATGAATTTTTCAATTTTTTTTTAAAGATTCAAAGGAGAATGATAAATCAAACTACGGTAAGTCTCAGGCAATCCTTCTGAGTGAGGGGCCAAGGCTAATGTAGGAGGTGAAAACAGAGAGAACACGATCTGAATCTCTGTTCTGGTCAATTTTGTTGCGCGACCCTCCCAAAGTTGCTTAATCCTACTGAGCCGTGGTTTCTCACTTCGAGAGTAGTAATAATAATTACAATAATAATAGAAATTACAATAATAACAGCAATCATAATGCCTGAAATAGTGCTATCGTTTGATCTAGCCATTCCAGAATGTATACATATTTCAAAACAACTTATCATACATCATAAATATACACAATTTTTATTTGTTAATTAGAAAATTAAAAATTAAAAATAAAGTAAATAATATAAAATAGTGCTACTTGAAGATTCGATGATCTTGTGTTACATAGAGCACCAGCACTGAGTGTGGTGGAGAAAAACACTAAATACATAGGGACCCCAGGTTACTCAGTGGCTCCCCATCAGTCGGTCTCATAAAATTCACATGGAAAATATGATCAGAATATGTGGCAATTATTGTATGTTCAGAATGGGTCAGCTGCTGACCCCCAAGGAAAGATTACAGACAATAATTTCCCAAACTGTGGGCAACAGTCCTTTAAACACATTTTATTTCCACAGGGCCCACTTTCTATTCCTATTTTTTCCACTCCCACTACACATCTCTCCACAACTCTCCAAAACATGCTGTGCACCTGGGGCCTACTCCACTAAACAGGCAGAGATGCTTGCATCGAAGCACAATCAGAAATGTTAGTAATGTGATAATGTGGCAAGAATATTTAGGTGAATAACACCAAAATCCTGGCTATGCCACTTGGGTGAGATATTCAATCACTTCTAGGACGAGTTACTTCACCTACAAATTGATATTAGTAATACTGTACCAATCTTATATCATTGTCACAGAGATTACATTTAATAAAAAAAGCATATGAAAAGCACAAATAGATGTTCAGGAAAGTTTCCTTTTTCTTTCCTTTGGCTCAATTTCTCCATCTACAACATAATGGATTTGCACAGGTGATTGTTAAAGTCTCTGGTAGTGTGAAAAATTCTGTCTCCACATATTTCCATAAAATGATCTTTGCTTTTTAATGGATTTCTTCCATATATTACAAGGCAAAACAGTGAAAAACAACAAGAATGACTACAGCAAATATATATAAATGGAATAAATTTATATATATATGGAATAAATTTTAGATACAAATGGAATAAGTTTTTAGATATAAATGGAATAAATTTTATATATATGTATAAATGGCATCAATGGACCTATTCTAGACTGAAATTGATTCTTGTGAATGTCAAAAACTACAGAAGCATAGATACTCTAGTTTCCTAGCAATGTCAAACCTGGATTCAGTTATTCAGAATAACAATTAAGCTAGTTGTAATAACTAATGTTCATGTTGAGTATTTTTATTCCAATTTTACTAATCAAGGAGATCAGGTTGAAAAAATAAAAATAAAGTTAATTACTTAATATAATATAGTTCAAACGCGGTATCCCTAAGACCTAAAGCCAATTCTACCTGATTTCAAAGTTTATCAATTTCTCACTACTCTATTTTGCCTGTCATTATAAATGCTACACGGATAAATCTCTATTGATATCATTTTATATGAGGAGATAAAATGTGAAGAAAGTAAAAATTTGATTTTAAAAAGTTTAGAAGTAATTAGGCTAGGCTACCTTGGATTGGAATTGACAGAGAATAGAAAAGAATAAATTTGGGGATACTCCTCCTGAATCACTCGAGGTGTTTCAGGCTGCAAGTAATATAATATTTTATTAAATATGACTCAAAGTAAATTATCTCAATTTCTAATAATTCCAGATGTAGCTGGTTTTAAAATTGATTCAGCAGTTTGGCTTTATTATTTGTGACTTAGGCTCTTCTTTGTTTTTCTCCTATGCCATTATTTGTGGTGGTAAATGTCTTCCCTCATGATTAAAAGCAATTACATGCATTATATGCACAAATAATGGTGTCCAAAAGAGGGGAAAATAACACATTTATCTATATTTTTGAAGGAGAGAAATATTTCCTAGAAGCCACAAATGTCCCTTCAGGTCACACTGGCCAAAACAAGGTCACATGCCCCTTCCTAAATGAATCACAACAAAAGGGCAGGGGATTATCATTCACTCTAAAACCAATAATCCTTCATATCTAGGATTCTGGGAGAGAGCCCCACTTTCTCTGGGCACTTTGTCTCCTCATACCTGAAGAAAAGTCTTGTGAGCTAATAAGAGGGAATGGGCCTTGAAAAGGTAACCAATAGTTTCTGTCCTGCGTACCTACCAATACTTCTGCCCTAACTAATGAACTTAAACCACAGGTGACATTATTCAAAAACTTTTTGCACAATGCAGCATGTGATTACTTTTTTAGGTAGGAAATGCAATCTACTATGTGAAATTTGAAGCAATAAATTCCCCTTTGGTAAAGTCCCATTTGAATAAAATATAGAAAAGTTTCACTTGATTTGTCATGCTTACGTAAAGGAAGACGTATGCTACTAAATAATTCTACACTCAATTTATAGTCATTATAACATTTAAAAAAGCTTCTGAACTAAATATCTAGTGAGAAGTCATGTAACAATTAGAAAGCAGTTCATTCTTGGAATACACAGCCCATTTCGTAACATGGGATAATGGGGATAACTGCTCATTGACATGAGTGAAGAAGAGCTAAGTGATGGATATACAAGAGGGCTATAAAATCGATTCATTGCATTCTTACTGTATAAGATAACTCGTTTGTTTTTTTCTCATAAATGTTGGCGCTATGGGTTTTAGAATTTAATGAATATGAAATAGTTTGAACTTCCAAGGCAAACCATGTCAAGTCCCACAATAGATTATTTAAAACAGTATTTGTTTTATCTTAAGGAATGTATTAATAATAGAGCTTCAAGGATTCTGTGAACAGTCTCAAATATTTTTAGAATTTTGGTGTATGAGTGTATATGCATTTGTTTCTGGGGAGTAGATCCATAACTTTCATCAGGCTTTCAAAAGTGCTGCAAATCCCAAATGATTTCAGGCTACTGCTTTAATTTGTGTATCAGCAGAATGCTAGATAGACACACTTACTCCAATCACTATTAAATAGAGTAAACAAATCATGGATAGGCCAAAATGACCTTGAAAATACCTTTATGTATTCATATATAGTTTTATTTTTATAAGGCTATATAGTAATTCTTAAGCACAGCTAGTTTTGAGAAAAACTGATTAGAACTAAAGTGAGAACAATATATACAGAAGAGTTGACTTCAAAATCTCTTCTTTCTAAGATTCGTACTGACAAAAATCAATCAAATAAACAAAAAACACTCTACTCCAGGCAAGAGAAGTATGGAGCTCCACCTAGACTTCACTCAGTGAGCAAAAGCTCTCCCCCAGGTATGGCAGGATGAAAATACTGGGTGCCAATAGCATTTGTCCAAGCTCACTTTTTATAGAACAAAAGTTCCACACCAGGAGAGACAAGCTGATAAAAATAGGGGTTACCACTCCCATTCGACACTCCACTTATAAAGCAGAAGTGCCATTTTGAGAGTGCCAGGCCACTGTCTCTGTTCCCAGCTCCAGAACTATGGCACAAAGATCTTACCTAGAAACAGGGGCAGATGGTAAGATCAGAATGCTCCATAGCTTTCGTCCAAAGGAACTGGTTTTATTTGGAATAGAACATGGGGAAATTCAAGCATAAGGACACTGTTGAAAACAATGGAGATTTTGGTGATAAGAAATTAAGAGGAAGCCAGTGGGTCCAGGAGGACAACGAGCTCAACTGTAGACCAGTTAAAAGTCTAACAGGAAGAATCAGGGAAAGAGTTAGCTAAAAAGAGTCCTGTGGTTGAAACATCTAAAAAACTGGCATCAAAGACTACCTCAGCAAAGGGGCCCATTTGTAATTGAATCAAATTGAGGTATAATTTACCTAGCTATACAGCATCACAAATAATAACTCAGAAATTTGTAGAAGCCAACAGTTGAGTGTGATACTGATAGAGGCAGATCAGCTAGAGGTTTAACAGAGACCAGGGGAAGAGAGGCTGTTACACCAGAGTAAGTGTGCACATGACCAGTTCTGCACCTTCTGAGAAGAGACATCAGAAGCCACTCATTGCAGGGAAATAAACTTCACTGATAGAGTCACTAAGCAAAGAAGCATGCAAATAACAGTAAAAAGCTCACAAGGATAAAGGGAATCAGGATCCACAGTTGTTATATTATCTAAAATGTTCAGTTTCAATAAAAAATATGGGACATGCAAAAAAAAAAAAGGAAATATGACTGATATGCAAAAAAGGGTAGGCAACAGAAATGGCTTATAACAGCAACCGGATGTTGGATTTTGCAAAGACTTCAAAAGAGCTAATATGAATGTGTTCAAAGAACTAACGGAAACTATTCTTAAACATGGGAAAGAAGGCATGAGGGCATTTATCTGTGCTCTTCATTTTCGGGTGAATTTGAATTAATGTCCATGTCACTTGTTTTCACCCCGAAGAGCTCCCTTTTATATTTCTTGTAAGGCTGATCTGCTAGCAAGGAATTCTCTCATTTTTCATTTATTTTGGCATGCATTTATCTCACAGTTATTCAAAAGGATTCTATCATGTAAGAAAAGTCACTTGTTACTATCTGATGTATGGGTATGCTTTGTTATACCTGGGATTATATCCCCAGTCTATGCTACATCAGAAACTTAAGGTGTATAGAACTTATTCTTTGAAGCAATGATATGATCTCTTCTGCATGAAGAGCTCATACCTAAATTACCTTCTAATCTCTATTAATGACACAACCATGTCTAAACTGTTCACCAATGATCTACAAGATACATGATAGATTCTTCTGTTCAGGTCTATGCCACTTTAACACATTGACTGCCACACTAGAGAAATAAATTTTTTTATTAAATTTATTAATAAAACACTGTGGGGCCACAGTGTTTTATTATGGAAATAGATTAAAAACTTCGAAAACAAAACGATCCTTACTAATTGAATGAAAAATTTATTTTTTACTGTTTTCTGAGCATGAGTTATACGCAACTTGAAAAATAGTTCTTGTGGCTCCCCAGGTGAAGAGATGTGTGAGTTACGTATATTTCGTGAGGCCCCGGGGCTCAAGACTAGTGTGAGTTAAATACAACTCACATGGCAGTTAATGTGTTAAAAATGGCTATAAATTCTTTGACCCTCGTCTAACTAAGAGGTGTAGGTCCACATTACTTTCTCCTGTGTGTGGGAGACTCTGTGACCGATTTGACAGTGAAAATACAGATGAAATAATCTCTTGGCCCAGACATTAAGAGATAAGAAGAGACAGACACTTCCTTTATCTCGGAATATTCACTCATGGGCATCAGCTGCCATATAAAATGTGTGATTTCTATGGGCTCCCCATGTTGTAAGAAGCCCAGGCCACGCAGAGAAGCTCTAAAGGATGAGGCATTTTGTGGGAAGAAGGAGAAAAGTAGAAAAGCCATTTTGGCAGTGGACCTTCCTGTATCAGCCATCCAGCTAAGGCCACAGGGATCAGAGACAAGCTGCCCAGCTAGACGTTCCTGAATTCCTGACCCACAAAACCCCCTGGTTTCACTACTGAGGCAGTTTTTAATGCCTTAAGAGATAATTGTGACAGTTTCCATATCCAAGCCAATAAAGAGCCCTGTTAGCTCTACCTCTAAAATACAGCCTGTGTATTTCACATTTCCATTTCCACTGCACTCCTAGTCCCAAGCAGTATCATATTTTATCTAGACTAATACAACAAACTTTTAATTATTCTGTTTTTTTCTTACCATTTATTCCCTGCACAGCAGCCATAATTATTTAAACAAGTTAAAAATCAGATAATAATACTGCCTTATATAAATTCTCCATTGCCTTCCCATTTCAATGAAAAAGGCCTGAAAAGCCTGATGCTGATGACTCACATGACCTCTCTGATCTTGTCTTCCACAGTCTTGGTGACTGTGTTCTAGCCATATGGTCTTTTTGATGTCCCTGGAGCACACTAAGCTCACATCTGTCCCAGGATCGTCCTTCTTGTTGTCACCTTTACTTGGAATACTCTCTTCCATGTCTTCACTGCCTCATTCTTTCTCCTTAGTCAGGTATCTGCTTAATTATTACCTCTTAAGAGCCTTTCCTGACCACCCTTGATAAAAGTGCTTCCTCCCAGTTCATAGTCTCTACACCTTTAACTTGTTTTACTTTTTATGTAGCATTCATTCATCAGAATATAAAATTCTTTTATTTGGTTACTTGTTTATTGTTTCTTTCTCCCCTATTAAAATGTAATGTCTATAAAAAGACACCTAACATGTCTACTTCATCTAAGGCCTGGACCATTGCCTGTCAGAAAGCAGGTATTCTACAATTGCTGAATGAATGTATTATAATATTAAACAGAGTAAAGTAATACCCCAATCTAGTACCTAGGAACTTTCTATTATTAAGCTTAAATGAGACTGAAATCTATTAGAAAACCACAGATTGTGCTAAGTTATAATAAACTTTATGGGTGGGCACTGGACTTAATCCACCTACTATAACTTCCCAGGAGGACATTTGCAGGTAAATAGATATTGCATATTAGATCCATGGCACCATTTAATGTCTTCAGTTTAAAAACACCAGTGTTGACTAATTTAGTATAACTAGTTGGCAAAGCAATGTTCTTCTCCCTTCCTACGCTGCTGCTTTCTGGGGCATGGTACATATCTAAAGAAGAAAATGGTCTGTTTAGATGTTTTCTTTCCCTGTTGCTCCAGACACGTAATGGCCAATGAAATTGGTCTGAAATTGGAAGGGGAGCAGAGGCGAGGGCAAGTGTACCCACTCATTCATCCTACTTTGTGTTCATTAACATTGAAGCTAGAATGGCAAGCACCTCCGTGCAGTGCAGGAAAAACAAATAAGGGAGCAAAACAGGCTGATGGTTTCACCTCAAAATTCACTGGCCCGTGATGGGTAAAGTCAGTGTTGCCACCTCTCCCTGTGCCCTCACCTTCCTTCTCCATTCTCTTTGTCACTTAGCTTCCTGGCCCAGCAGACATTCATATTCTCCACAGGAAGGAGTGTTATTATCCACCTTCCAGAATCATTTGATTAATTTTACCTCAACACGTTTCTGCAGTGTGCACAACCTATAATATATCTGGGGAAGAAAGTGAAAGAGAAATTGAATTCACTCATGAGACGGTCCTCATGAGACTCTTTGAAGGTGAGCATTTTCTAGTATTTGACAAAATTCACCTGTGGCTTCAGTAGCCAAGAGAAGAGCAACTTAGACTTTATAATTTAAAGAGAATAAATCTGAGTTCAACCCTTTCTCTGCCATAGCACTGTTGTTTGATATTTGACTGAGGCACTTATATTTTCAGGGTTCTAATTTTCTCATCTACTAAATGGTTTCTAACTAACAGGTTTATTGAAAGACTGTAAAATGTGGTTAAGAACAAAGGCTCTGTATTTATCACCTGGATTTAAATCTGCCTGGGTTTTAATACTGGTTTCGCCAATTATTAACTATGTGACTCGGGTAAGTTGCTTAGATTCTCTGTGTCTCTGTTTTCCCAACTGTAAATGGATGGAGTAATAATAGTATTTATCATGTATTGTTTTTATGAACATTAATAGTATATTGCTTAAGATCACAGACTCTGGAACCAGAATGCCTGGATTTAATGCCTGGCTCTAGTGCATAATGACTGTGTGATCTTAGATAAATCACTTGACCTCTATGTGCTTCATTTCCCTTATCTGTAAAATGGAGATGTTCATCTGCCCTATGGGGTTGTTATAAATAGAAAATGAATTAATAAAGGTAAGGTACATAGAACACTGCTTGGCACAGAGTAAACATTCTGTAAATGTTAGCTATCATTATCTGGAGGACTAAATTAAACAAAGTATTTAAAGCTCATAGCATATTTATTAATTATTGGTTAGGTTTTGTGTTAGGAACGTGCAATAATGTTCAGGACAGACTAGGTTCTCTCCTATGGTGCATATAGCTTAATCTAGTAGCATATAAACTTTATAAATTTTACAAAAATTATAAACTTTATAAATCACTTTATAAATTCTGCTTTCGTCTGCCCTACAGTTTCTGAGATGGAGAAGAAAAGCATCTCAAATATCAATGGACCTAATTTTACTACAATAATAGCTAGTGGCACAACAATCCTGTGGGTAGAGTCATTGAGCTTTCTTTCATTTATAACACTTCTTCAGTTTATAAACTCTTTTTTGCTGAAAATTCAAATGTCTGTTGCCCCAGGTTTCTATAAAGAAAACTGATCTAAGCAGAGAGGTTTTAGAAGATTCTAGTGCAAAGCTAACGACTCCAAAAAGATGGATTGAAGCTAGATCCTACTTGTTTAAACATCCAAAGAGCTTCTGTGTGATTCAGCAACAATAAATATCACCAAAGGAACAGAAAGGGCCCTGGCATCTGAAAAGCTTTGTGTCTGTCTTGGAGAAGAAAGACGACACACACCGCTTGCGGGTTACTCTTGCTCTCAGTGGTGTGTTAATAAAATATCGCCATCTAGTGGGAGCTTCTTAGAAATGCAGACTCTCAGGCTTCATCCCAAACCTACGAAGTCATAATCTGTATTTTAATAAGATTCCAAGGTGATTTCTAACACATAAAGGTTTGAGAAACGATGTATTATGCCAATGATTATCACTCACACATGGAATTCACTTGGGAAACTTAAAAAAATGATTAATGCCTGGGCTTCAAACACAACAATTCTGATTTAATTGTATGCTGAGCGCCTGAAATTTAAAAAATTAAAATTTCCCAAATTATTTCACTGTGCAGCCAGAATTTAGAAGCATGGAGCTGAATACTGAAAATTCCCAGGATTTTGTGTCAAAATATAACTATTTCTCTCATGCGCTCTGAATTTAAAAAAAAAAGTTAAGATATATTGAATCAAAATCTTTGTGGTTAAGAGTTTTCTTCCCAAGATTTTGTTATCACATTCTATTTTCAGAGGCCCCTGAACTATTTCTCCCAATGTAATTTCAGGATTTAGAGTGCTGACCTGCTTATTTTCAGATGAAAAACAAAAGGCTGATTCCCTGTAGGCTGAGCTAATGGCCGTCTGTTAGGATGGAATAGTGCCAATTCAAAACATAGTATTTGCCACTTTATCTGATGTCAGGAGGCAACAAAGGACATCTGAAGGCTTTTCAGAACTCACAACACCTGATATGTCGGACCCCTGGAGAAAGGCAATCCCAAATTAGAAACACATGCTTCACTGGAAGGCTACTCATTTACTGATGCTTTGGGGACTCCACTTTGAGCGATGCCTTTATCATTCATACCTTTCCATGGACCACTGCTGGCTGCTGCTACTGTGTTCATGCATTTTGTGAGTCAGCACATAACAAAGGGAAGGGACACCCCAGGCTTGCCCCATCACTGTATCTGAAACCAACACTTCAGATACAATGGGAATAATTAAATGAGATTCTACATGTAAAGTGATTAGCACAGCAACTGGCACCCAGTTGGTTCCTATTATTACTATTTTGTTGTTGTCGTTATGTTTATGCTTATCTTGTGTTATTTAAGATACACTAAATGATTCCAAGTATTTCCAGAATTCCCCATGGTAGAAAAATTTTATCTCCAGTAACATATGACCTTACAGGAAAAATAGATTCAGGGACCGCGTTTGTAAGGTTGTCGTTAATTCTTCTTAAATATTTATGAATATTCATTTAAAATAAAAAATAAAAGCATGGTGAAGACAGAACCAATATAATTTTATATATCTTAAAGCAGTAACAATGATTTCTATTAAATTTTATATAACATACCTTGCTTGCTAAAATATTTTAATGTTTAGATTTTATAATCTTCCTCTACCACCATTTAAATTACACGTTTTATTGTCATTATGCAAACTATGAGTTTCTTTCCCTCCCTACATTTTCTCTCCGAAAGGTTTTTGATCAAGACTTCAGGCTCTTGTACAAAATATGCATATGATTTTCTAAAAGACAACAAAGTGAAATTTATAAAGATTCAGTCTGTGAGTGACCAGTAAATACTAACATTACCATAGTTCTCAAATACTACGAACATAATAAATAGTAAATACAACGCAGGGTGGTAACTCCCTCTAGTGGAAATTCTGAAGGCAAGGCGACAATAACAGACTAGTTCCACATTCACAGGCTTGAACAGGATATTTAGAGACAAATTAGGCCAAAAATCCAAAAACTTGGTGAGAGGAAGAAAGATTGGTATTTAAAAATGTGCATTTTTAAAGCAATTAATTTAGGAAGAAATTGATTTAGATTCTTCCACTTCAGAATGTCTGAATTGAAAGGCTGGAGGGAAATTAATAAAGTTCTCTCATTATCCGCTTTCCTATACATATAATGAGTTCAAAAACACTCACCTGAGAGAGTCACGGTAACGACTAAGTATCCAAATCACCCTCAGCGTTACCTGCACTGTTGGAACAGCGTCCTAACTGCCCTTCCCTCTTCCCTCTCTTGTCTTTACAGGCGCCACGCTGCACGCAGCAGACCCAATGAAAGGTGTATCCTTTCAGCCTCAGATCCAACCCTTAAATTGCTCCCCTGCACTTAGAGCCCTCCCTGCCCTGGGCTCCAAGGCCGGTGGTGACCTGGGATCTGCCTGTGCTGCCCCTCACACTGCACCTCCCACCCACACACTTGCCTCAGCGCACTGTTTTCATTCAGTTCCCCCCAGGGGCTCGCGGTATTGCAAATCTCAGGGTATTTGCACTGTTCCCACCTCTTTACTCCACTTTTCTTATTTTCCATGTATCTATCTTGTCTTGCAGGTCTCAGCTTAAATAAGCTTTAGAGATTTTTATATTTAAATTTGGTCCCCAACCCCTTAATTTGCCTTCTCAGAGCACCCTATTTGTTTCCTTCTGAGCCCTCCTTAAAATTTGCAGTTGTTTGTTTAAATGTTTATTATCTGTCTCCTCCATTAGAATTTAAGGCATCGGGTCTGTCTTGTTAACCATTAGATTTCGAGTCTTTATAGAACAGATAAATAAATAGATGGATTCATTTTTATAAAATTACTTGGCACAAGTGGCTTGAGTGGACGCTTAATAATGTCAATTCTTTTCTCTTTCCAGGAGATACGTGCTCCGCGGGTTCTTAGTTCTAGTAGTAATCATGAGCTACTCTTCACGTTGTGCTAATTGTTAAGTGCTTTAAGTAATTAGCTAAAGATGTTGTGTTTCTGCCCATGCTTGCAGAGCAGATTTACAACGAGGCTACTGAACCGTGAGCTTGAGTCCTTTGTCTTCCCTGCTCCTTCCAAGACCAAGAAAGGGGTCCTAGCAACATGTGTATTTTTATTTTGTAAGATACGGTTACACTAACAGACTGATGAATGAGTACCATCAATTCAAAGAGAGTGAGAGTAGTTCCACATAAGAAAATGTGAAATTCAATGACATAACAAAGCTCATAAATAAAAGGAAATCGAAAGAGGATTTCCCATAATTGACAGCAATCAAAAAAATGTATATGGCAATGCTAATAACAAGTTGTGAAGCAAAATAAATAATAATAATTAAATATTTCACCAACCATTTTAGAGGAAGCAATGATTTATCTTTCATTTATTTTCTGTAAAATTGTTATAAAATGCATTCAAATAAAGATTCAAAGAATATGTAGCAAAATGTAAAAAAATATAATTATAGATTTCCAACAGGCAGTTACTGAAGACAGATATCTCATGTTATTTTCTGGATTTTATGATGTTTGTGTGTTTTGTGACCATTTAAAAATATTTCATTTGTTTTCATTTATTTTTTCATTCACTTTTTAATTCTATATTTGTAATTTTGTAGTCTTTTTATTCAAAAGTTTCCCGAATTCGAAGACTCCTGGGGCTTCATGAAACCTGAACCTTTCCCTGATGCTTATCTAAAATGATATAGGGTAAATATTATTTTCAACTATTAATAGATACATTGGAGATATATTCTTGTGCTTTCAATTTCTTTTTAGTCCTCTTAGTGAACTTCATTTCTAATACCACCAAGTGGACTACATAATGCTAGCAGTAGTGGATTAAACTTCTTAATTTAAAAAGAAATTATCTTGTCTTTTTCAGAAAGGAATAAATAAATACATATGATAAGATTTCAAATGTGGAGAAGAAATAAAAGACAAGAGAAATATTGAGAAAAGATGAATCCAAGAGTTAAATTATTAATAATATGCAGAATACAGGCTGAGTTCCTCTAATTTTATTCGAAGTTTATAGCAGATTTATCTCTAAATTATTTCCTAACAAAGAGATAAATATATTCACGGAAATCAGATAATCTATTATAGAAAAAAAGAACAAAAACATCTGTTTGCTTAGAAAAATCACAGCTCATATTGATTTCTGAACCCCAGATATATTTTTCAGGGGGGTAGTTGATGAGAGGGACACTCCATGATGGTATGAACAGCATTGTCAATGATATTGCCAAGTAAAAACAATGAGCTTCAGAAATTTTTGTCTAACACCCTTCGAAGCTAGCTGATGGTTTAATAGCAAAATAAAATTCAGGAAAAAAAAGCTGTATCGACTGTCAAGATAATCTGACCCCAAGCCTTGCCTCATAATTTCCTGCTAATAATGTTAATTCTAAGAATAGTGTATAGGAGCAAAGTGTGGTTTTCACGATTTTTCTTTGGCATAAGAGGATATAAATTATGACTAATCCATGTGGTCCTATCACGGATGAACCACATGTCTTAGCGCGCACATGAGCTGAGCTGGGATGGACTTCCAAAGGAGATGAAGAGCTTGATGAAAACATTTACCTGAACATAGCACCTGCCTACCTCTAACTGTAGGAGGGGCCATGGAAGGACAAAGGGCAAAGGTTTGTCTCTTCAAGCAATATTTTCAGGAATGTATCAGCATATCACCCAAGTCTTAGGCTTTATAGTTCCATATACTCTTTTGATAAACATGAACATTTCATGCTCTTATGACAAAACATTTTGATGAAATCGCCTATAAATATTTTTGCTGACCCCTATTTCCCCAAGTTAAAATTCCTAAAGTAGGGTCAAAACATTATTTAACACAATTACTCTAGGTTAGAAGATTTTTATCAAATTTTAGTTTCCAAAACTTAAAGTTTTTCATCATCTTTTAAAAGTAAGGGTGAGAGGAACCACTCTCTCAAGTCATCTCAGGTGGAGTTTGGGCAGGATCTTAGCTAGTAACAATTTAGGAGTAGGGTCCCTCTAGGCCAATCTTAATTAGTTTATCTCATTTTTCTGTTCTCACCAGGAGTTCAGAATTGCTCATAAATGGTATTCCAAAGATAAATATGATCAGGAAATAATTATTTCTTCATTCATTCATTCATTCATTTAACAGAAATTAATTGCATGCCTCCAGCATTATGTGTACCACAGATTCTGAAGCCAGTATGCCTATCGTTTACGACCGTGGACAAGTTACTTAGCCTTTCTATATCTTTATTTATTCACTTGCAACCTAAAGATAATGATGTTAACTATTTCATAGTTGTAATAATAGAGTGGATCACTGTATGAAAAGTACTCTGAACAGTATTTGGTACATAGTAAAGTGATATTACTACTGTATACCAAGTGGCGGGGATAAAACAATGATGGAGACAGACATTATTCATGTTTTCCTGATTTGGGTAGTCATGAGAATGAACCTGTTAGATCTCTGGCTGCAAGAATCACAAGTGAGTAGCTTCCTCGTTGCTATGCCATAAAATCTATCACCGCTTTTGTGCGGAGGCCTTTCAGCTGCTTCCTGCAAACAGCTGAGTGCAGTAGGAACACTAAGGAATCACCATTCCTGGGAGATGGAGAACTCTTCTCACAGGTGACTTCGATTTTAGAACAGATTAGTGGAGGATGGGGAGAGTGGGTGTGACAATAAAGAGGTATCATAGTTCTGCGTCTCGAATTCAGTATTGGTTATACAACACTTCACATGTGGTAAAATGATACAGAACTATGAATACATATCGTACCATGCCAATTTCCTCGTTTTGATGTACTGTGGTTGTTTGACAGTTACCAGCTGGGAAGACCGTCATCAAAAATGGTGGAGTAAGGATCTCTGAAAATTCTCTTCTCCATAAAAGTAGTGAGAAAATGGGCAGACTTCATCAGAATCTTTTTTTTTTTTCAGAACTCTGTAAATGAACCAAAGATTTATAGCAATCCAGGGGGAGTTTATTTATGAAAAATGCCTATATTCATTAAGAACAGCAAGCTTTAGGGTGTTTTGGATACTCTACTTTCATCCTATTTTCTCTCCTTAGCTCCATGGTAACCATAAAATACAACAGCCTACAATCTCAGTGAAAATGAGCAGTCTGGAAGCCATCAGATGGAGGAAGAAGGAGGTTGGAGCCCCTTCAAAGCCTCATTCCTGGACAGTTATCATTATTTCACCTATCTGGTAGTTCTCTGGAAGACTTCACTTGCAAGGCTATCTTGTTTTCACTTAGCTCAGAGCTCACACATTGCAAAAAGATGAATGATGTTGACTACCTTTCATGTGTTTATTAGCTATTTGTATATCTTTTTGGAGAAATGTCTAATACAGTCCTTTGCCCATTTTTAACAGAGTTGTTTGTCTTTTTATTGTTGAATTGTAAGAGTTCTTTGTATAGTCTGTAGATGAAATCTTTTTCATATATATGATTTGCAAGGGTACTTATAATTATGTATCCATGGGACACATACTCATTTAAGGACTTGGAAAAAAATCAATTCCAAGAGGTAGCAATCTGGTAAAGAATCTATTTCTATGAACTGTTTGTGTCACAATATTATTTTTAATGTTATAAATAATAAATCTGACTTAAGTGAAATTGTGAAGCACTTTCAATTTCTCTGTTTCCAGACCCAATATCTCTCACCACTTGAAGGGAACTAGCTAGGAAGGAACCCGTAGGAAAAAAAGCGATAGAGAGTCAGGGGATGAAGCATTCATTTTCTCTCTCCGATATTATTGTGACGGTCATTAGACATTTCTTCTTGCCTCTAGAATTTCTCACATTCAGTCTATCCTACACACAAAATTGCCTCTTTCCAGGACACTGGAACCTCCCTAAATCAGCGATTGGAGTCCGTCCATGTGGTGGTCTCTAAGTACTGGACTGTAAGGCAAAAGTCAGAGATGTCTACATAGCAACTTGTATCATAAAAGTGTGCAAATCCCAGGACATGACGTGCATGTGTGCATGCTCACACTCACGAACATACATACGCACACACACACACATGGAGTCTTATTAGCTTGGGTTTCCTCAGAAGAAGATTCGGAAATGAAACTTCAAATGCAAATAGGAGGTACAGAGAACACTGATAGAAAGTGGAAAAGTGATATAGGAAAGACAGATAATAAAGAGTATATTAACCCAAAAGTTACTACTGTACATAATTGGAGTTTATCCACTATGGAACTTTGAGACACAGGTGCAAAATTGAATGTCTCAGAATTAGTACAGCTGAGGCCCAAATTGGCTATAATACATTTATGCCAAATTTTGAGAGCCCTCTATCGATGGCTGCTCGCATGCTTGCTTGATCCTGGCTAAATGAGAATAAACACTAAGATCTTTTACATAGATATATAAACTCTCTGGGCTCCATGAAGATAAAAAACCCAATTTTAACTGTATCACATTCAAAAATCTGCTGAATGGAGTCATGACAATTTATATTCTCAAGAACATCACTAGGATCTTGATTTCTCTGCCGCTCTCATCCTTTACCATGATTTTGGCTTCGTGTGGTAGTAAGAGGGTGGTAGCTGTCGCATTCCTCACATTTATCAAGACTCATAGGTTGGCTTTAAGAAGATCATCAGTCTACTCTAAAGTAGTGATGCACTGTTCAAGGTACTGTGGAGAAAAGAAAGAATCAAGAAAGTTCTCCAGAGAAGGTGATGTTAAACCAAGAAGAAAAAAAATCTGTGTTTGGACAAATCTCCTAAGGAGCAAAGGAAGGAAGAAGGAGAAAATGCATTTCAAGTAGAAGGAACAGCGTGTGGAAAAGCATAGAAAGATGAACAGATATAGCTTCTCTAGATAAGTGTAGTTTGACTTGGCTAGAATCTCAGGATTCGAAATCAAAGAGCAACGAAAGATTAAAAAATTTCTTGAAGCCAAATTGCGAAAGCCTTATTTATGTTTTTCTATGGAGTTTATACTTTAACTTATTGGTATTAGGATTCACTGAAGGGTTTTTAACAGTGAGGTGAGATGACAAGATAAAAATTCAGGCATGCTGGGAATCAAAATAGATTCCTTAATACCAGTCATAATGAGGTATTATATAATAGGATCCATCCGTGCTAAAGTCTAGCTATAGCATGGAAAAATGTATCTCCTCATTCCTAGTTGCTCCCTCCTCCATTTACATGGTGGGAACTAGCCTACTGAACACACACACATTCTCTCTTAAAGCATTACTTATAACTGGTCATTTTATTCAAATGCTACTCATTTCAGCTGGTCCAAAATAATACTAAGAAAAAATTCTCATACTAAGAACGTTGCTATCTGGCAAAACTGAGAAATGTCTATTTTTTATGTAGTTGGATTTATTCCTGACTTGAATTGCCCCTGCCCCAAGTAAGTGAACGCGGAACTAAATCTCTGCCATGCAGTATGAACTGCGGCCACTAGAGGGCAAGCTTACTGCGTGTTGTGATGAGATACCACACAGCTGTTTCATTCAATTCAGCGTGTTTGAGCATCAAAGGTGACCTCAGCGGAGGTTAGAGGGAGCCCATTACTGCAAAAGGAGAGGTCAGTCTATCAAGTGAAAGAGATGAAATATCACTTGAGTCACTTTGAAGTCAAGCTGATCAATTATACCCATCAAAGCCCAAAGGTAATGAAAACCAGAAAAGCGAAGAAAATCACTTTGATGGAGATGAGCTCTAGAGGAAAGAGAGGGGTGGGAGTCAGGTTAAGCAATTTTACTTTTACATGAGACGGGTGGGCGCATATTTCAAACACATTTGAATTGGCTATTGAAAATGTGGTCTAATCTGGTGCATTCCTGACAGAAATAGAATGAGGTGAGTGTTGTTTTAACTGAAAATAATGGTTAACCTATTGCTGAAATATAACTCCTTAGGGAATGTCCATTTTATGGAAACTTATTCCTTTGGAAACTGATCCCTGTTTGAATATAATTATGACTATTCTAAGATTGCCTGTATGGAAACAGCCTAGATTCATATTAAAGTCTTGGTGTTTTCTGGAAAGGGCTAAAAGTTATACAAATATCAATTTTTCTTACAAAAATGAAGACACAGTTTCTTAAAAGAATGGTCTTCCTGCTTCAGACTCACCAGCGATAGTTGCTTAAATGTTAATTCCTAACGTTTTATTCCAGATCTTCCTATTCAGAATTTTTAAGGTAGGGTCTAGGCATCTGCATTTTTCACAAGAGCCTTAGGTGATTCTTTTCATATGCAATGATATTTGAGGACAAAGAAGTGTGATATCATTTGGGATACCTGCATGATACCTGTGTGAGACCCTTTTTTGGGTCAGCCTCCAGAGTGCAGCCAAGGGTTATCTGCTTGCTCATACATAAATACACATTTTTAAAAAATAAAGCAGGTAAGTCCTCCCTTGTGTGGAACACCTGTATTTGTTTATAAAGTCTGATAAGCATTGTGTGTATATTACTGTATTTTAATATCCCCTAAAGCGGTGAAGAAGATATTGTTATTCTCTTGTTCAAATGGCAGTGAATACAGCTTCAGAGAGGTTAAGTGACTAATCCAAAATCACAAATTTAGAAAACCACCAAACCAGAATTAAAAGCAAGATCTATTTAATACCAAAGTCCCTTAAATAAAAAGGAGAATAGAAGGGGTATTATTCAAATATTTTTATGGTTCTGTGTATTTCCTCATTACATATTAATCCTCAGTTATTGGAGTAGATCTCAGAAAGTGTCTCCATAGCGACTTGAAATCTGCAATACTAGAACATTCACCTTCTATCCTGAGATGTGACCTTCAGAGTTGCACAGGCAGGAAGCTAACCTCTGACAGACTTTAGAAAAAAACATTCACTCTTTCCTCCAACCTGAAAGGAAGATGGGGACTTCGTAATGGTTTCCCCTTGGAAAAAAAATCCATTTTTAATGATTGCTTTGGTTAACAGATGCGTATAGGATTTTATAAACTATAGGCCTCAGCATTTAAAGTCAAAGAAGGTCAGGCATTTCATCTCTACCAAAAATAAAGTGAATAAAAATCATAGAAACTTTATTGAAGATTTTTTAGGGTTCTCTAAAGTATCATATTTCACACTAGCAAGAGTGTAGTCATGAAATACTCTAGCATAAAAATGAAATATGGCTTTATTTTCTCTTCTTTTTAGTAGAGTTAGCCATTCCCATTAAATAAAGAAAACATTTTTTGGTAAATTGTATTTCATTTCAGCAGCATGTACCTAAATATGTCGACTTAGAGATCAAATCCAGATTTCCATTTCTTTTATAGATAATGCCGATCAGCCTCACAAATATGTGAATAAGCCAACAGAAACACACACAAAATTAAACTTTAAAATCAAAGGATTTACAGAAAATTTCTCTGAAATCCATGACAATATTAATAGGGGCAAAGAAAAATTAGAGTATTTTCAGGTAGCCTTTTTAATTTTTAGATTATGGAATTTATATTTTTATAAAGAATAAATTAACACATATTTATTTAAAATAAAAATTATGTTTCTTCCTTTCTCTACTCCTGCATCCCTCCTTCCTAATCAGAGCTCATGGTTTATTATGTTTTCTTATGTATCTACATCAGTAAGTCAGTAGTTGAAGAAGGGTAGACAGATAGGAGGGTAAGAAGACACATAAATAAAATCTTTTTTAAAAATTAAAAATACTGCATTACTCAAGTGTCTCTGCTACTTTATTTGAATTTACAGTTTCAAATAACAAAAGGATAAGCAAAAATATCACAAAGTCACCAGCAGATGGCACTATATATCACTTTTATATGGCCACTTTAGATTTATGGATTAATCGATTTATGTTCAGAGTTTGGGGATGTAACATGTTCATAATATCAGTCATGTCAATACTATGGATTTACTTCCTTGATGTCACATTAGGTAAAATTATGCTGCAGCAATAACATATCACTCTAAAGTTCCAGTGGCTTACAACAACAAAGGTTTATTCTCACTCGCATTATGCAGCCAACAGCAGTGCGTAGCTGCTCTGTTCTAGCATTATTTGTATTATTGAAAATTAGAGACAAAATAAACGTACACAAGTAAATTATGATGCATTTATATTATGAATATTATAAACCATTCAAAAGCAAGTGAAAGATGTTGCAGATTGTATTATTTTAAAAATTGTATATTATAATTTGTATATTATTAAAAATATTCACTAACCCTTCTTACACACATCAGACCTATTGATGTCAAGCTTGACCAAAGAACTTAAATAGGGCAATAAAATATAGGCAGAAAATATTTTCATTCTTTACCACTTTTCAACTGAAAAGTGTTTTTTTCTTCCACTGTTTTTTTTTTCCCTTCTGCTAAAAGACATGCAATGTCCTAGGTAGCATGTGTCCCATAAGTCTGTTCTCACAGTGGATAATTGTTTTGCCATTTGTAACATGAATACTTCCAAAAATAACACTATTACTGCTTATTATGAAACTCAACATCATGAATTAGTAGGTCCTACACAGAATATGATTTTTCTTTCCTTACATTTTACATCCTTGGATTGTAGAATCCTTGTAGATGGATTCGGATCAGCACCATCTCAACCAAAACAACAACAACAAAAATCATATGAAGGTACAGCTGACCCTTGAACAACACGGGACTTAGGGACACCTGACCCCCTGCGCAGTCAAAAAATCATGTATAACTTTTGACTTTCCAAAAACTTAAATACCAATAGCCTTAAATACTAATAGGCTGATCAGAGGCCTTACCGATAACATAAATAGTTTATTAACATATTTTATGTTATGTCTAGTATATACTGTATTTTTACAAGAGAGTACACTAGAAGAAATAAAATGCTATTAAAAATAAGGGAGAAAAACTATATATGCTATGCAAAAGTGGAAGAGGATGATCATACTGTCTTCATCCTCATTGTTTTGGCTGAGCAGGCAGAGGAGGAAGAGGAGGGGAGGAAGGGTCTCGCTGTCACAGGTGTGGCCAAGCAGGTGGAAGGGAGGGTAGTAGAGGCAGGCACCCTTGGGGTGACTTTATGGAAATACATCCTAATTCCTGTTTGACTTTTTGCTTTTTCATTTCTCTAAGAATGTTTCCATATGGAACCAATGCTTCTTCCACCATTTGCTTTACTTTCAGTGCCCATGTCACAGAAGGACCCACATTATAGAAGAAATCATAAGTAATCTTAAATAAAAGAAAAGCTCTTGGAAGATTGTCTAATGTCAATTGTTTTCTGGCGTTGCTTCTTCTACATTTATCCTCATCATTGGGCACTGGTTTGGAAGCTCTCAGTTCCATCAAGCGATTTTCTGTTAATTCCTCTGGTGTGGTGTGTATTAGCTCTTGAATTCCCTCAAAATTCATGTCTTGAAACCTTTCAACCTTCATCTTTTTTGCCATATCCACAATCTCTTTCATGATTTCCTTGATTGGCTCTATTGTAAATCCTTTGAAAACATGCACAATATCTGGACACAGTTTTCTCCAGCAGAAATTATTGTTTGAAGACTGATGGCTTTCCTGGCTTTTTCTATAGCAGTGATGTCATCTTCAATGGTGTAATTCTTCCAGACTTTCATGATGTTGTTTCTGCTGGGGTTCTTTCCCATAGTATTGTCAATGCTTTCCATACAGATCCACGTGTAATGAGCCTTAAAAGTGCTTTTGACCCCTGATCTAGAGGCTGAGTTAGAGATGTTGTGTTTGGGGTGTTTGGGAGCACCTAGACGACTTTGATGCCTTTGGTGTTGAACTCATGGGTCTCACGGTGGTCAGGGGCATTGTCCCATATTAAAAGAACTTTCAAAAGAAGTCCCTTACTGACAAGGTACTTCCTGACTTTGGGGACAAAGCATTGATGAAAACATGCCATAAAAACATTCTGATTGTCTAGGCCTTCTTCTTGTACAATCAAAAGACTGACAGTTTGTGTTTATTTTTTTCTTTCGAGGCTCTGGGTTTAGCAGCTTACACAAAAGCATTCCTGATCATAAACCCAACTGCATTTGTGCAAGATAGTATAGAGTTACCTTATTCTTTCCTGCCTTAAATACTGGTGCTTATTTGTCTTCCTTAGTAATAAACATCTTTCGTGGCATCTTTTTTTTCCAGAATAGGGCATTTTCAGCTGCATTAAAAACTTTTTTAGGCAGATGTCCTTTCTCCTCAGTGATTTTCTTCATGGCATCTGGAAACTCATCTACTGCTTCTTGATTAGCAAAAACTGCTGCATCTGTTATCTTGACTTTTTTTTTAAAGCCAAACTTCTTTCTAAAATTATTAAACCATCCTTTGCTGTCATTTAAATTCTTCAGCTTTAGATTCTTCACCTTCCTTTTGCTTTGTGTTGTCATAGAATAACCAGTTTTTCTTGAATCACAGAGTCTATAGGTGCCTTTCTTACAGAAATCCTGCACCTACATAAAAGCTGCATTTTCAATATGAGTTAAAAAAGTAATTAACAGAAGTGCAAGGTTTTCATGTCTGCTGGTGTCTGCTTCATGAATTTTCTTTTTTAAAACATTTTTAAATGGTCCTTACCCTGGATTCATTAATCTTGAAATGGCAGACAAC
The DNA here is from genome assembly GCA_963575035.1 of Avahi laniger. NCBI lineage: Eukaryota > Metazoa > Chordata > Mammalia > Primates > Indriidae > Avahi > Avahi laniger. Next base: position 28,492 of record CAUYSK010112622.1, read on the forward strand.
CACAGCAGCAGACCTCCACCTATGGTACGTATATATTAAGCAATTCAACTTTTTCTTGTGATATCATGACTTTTCTCTGCTTCTTGGGAGCACTTCCAGCGTCAACATTGTCACTTTTTGTGGGTTCCATGGTGTCATTCATTGTTTACAGTATTACACTAAACATGATGAAAAATATGCAAGAACTGTGATAGATCACTTTTTACTACAATATACAATTTTCTGGAGAGTCGAACTGCTTACTGGGAGATGATTAGCATCACACAGCATTTCTAGAGGATACTTGCAACAATGAGCTCACTGTGATCACAACAGGCCACGGCTACAAAGTTTATTACACTAGTACAGTATGTGCTGCAGTTACTTTTATGCAGTTATAATTTAATACTGCATCTTCACATTTGTTTACATTTCTCTCCACTGTGAATGGTGCCATGTATAGTCTGTGTTTGTATGTGTAAGTGTTGATAAATTTTAACCTTTTATGACATATTTGTGTATATTTTATGATAGTAAATGATATAGCAGATTAATATCTACATATATTTTATGCATTTGTGATGTACTTAAACTTTTAATTTTTTTTCCAATCTTTCTAGGCTATACAGTTCATCTGTGAGTTTTTCAAATTGTCACAAATCTAAAAATTTTTTCTAAGATATTTATTTTAAAAAAATTATATATATGTGAACCCACACAGTTCAAAACCCATGCTGTTCAAGAGTCAACTAATTGAATTTAAGTCCAAACTATGAAATATATCAGTTTCCCAAAGGCGTTATTTAATTGAAACTAGGAAAAGACTTTAAGATTGCAGATATGGTTACTCAGATATCAGCTAGGCCAACGTCAGGTTTATCACCCTTTCCCTCTCTCAGCACCACTTTTTATTTAGCCCTAGTTTAGATAGCCCTAGATAGCATGGGTTTTGTGAATAGAAGTAATTGAAGTAACACTGAAGTTTTGTAACATAAAGCTCTGAAGCAAAGGTCAATGACTTAACATTTTTTACTGTTAGTTTCTCCATCTATAAAACATGGTTAATAATTTCTACCTTTCAAGGTTTTGTGAGAATTAAATGAGATAAAGGTATAAATATCCAGGGCAGATTATGTGCTTAATACTTAATATTGCCACTAGCCCTTTCTAACTTATTTATCTAGAGCTTTGGAAGCATATTCATATTTCAGTATTGCCCAGAAATTTTTACTTATAGAAATTACTGTCCTAGGCTGAAAGAATATTTGCTTTCAAATAATTTTAGAAGGAAAGGAACATAAAATTGTACATTGAAATCTCAAAGTAGCATCATAAAATAATCTTTTAAGTTTGTAAGTGTATAGTGTTTCTAAAAATCTACTAAATTTCTCCATTCAAGTAGTGACATTATACTCTAAATTATTAATAGTACTGGAAATCAAAGGATGGTAAAGCAAAAGGATCATGAAGAATCAGTAGAAAGACCTTAGAGAGAGAGGAAAAAAAAAAAAAGAAATGAGAATACTAAGACATCACAGGCACATAGTTTTTCCCCTGGATAACATTCACCAAATCATAGTTTCTCTTATATAATTCACATTTATTGAATTTTTGAAAATATCCTTTTGGTTGTGATTTTTCTCAGTAATGGATATTTGGACATAAAAATAAGGACTATGTCAAGACTCCATAACTTCTAGCTATTTGCCAGCAGGTGCAAATACACCTCCCATAAGATATATGCTTCAAAGTAGGGAAGAAGTAGGAAAAAAAGCCACCTGCTTGTCTCAGGCTGGTTTATGTGAATTCTAGTTAGGTAAACATGTTTCTCACTGCAATCACTGGAACAACATCTTTCATGCTCTTTCTATAATGGATTCTCACTCTCTTGAAAATTATCTCCCACTGTTGGAATTATCCACTAAAAACTGCAATTCTATCACTAAGAAAATAAAATCCAAGGTCCTTATCTTGTTCTATAAATCGCACCATGACCTGGCCCCTACCCAGCTACCTGAGATTTTCTCTTGCCCCTTCCTCTGTCCCACCTCCTCCTGCTCCTCTTCAGGACACGTTCCAGTTGTGTTGAACTAACAGGAGTTTCCTGAACACATCTCTCTTTTCCGGAGACTTTTTTTCTTTCTTCCCCTAGTTTATGCTTATGAATTTTTTCACAATTCATTTCAAATGCCCTGTCCTAAAAGTCTTTTCTGGCCTTGCTTCATTTGCATTTGTCCCTCTGTGTGTACAAAGCATCTTTTTTATATGTCAAGGAGAATATTTAACAACTTGTAATGTAGCTGCCTACCCAATAGATTATAAATCCTTGGAGGAAAGGTCTATATTTTTCTCATTTCCTATATCCAAATATAGCTCAATTCTTGGCAAATAGAGAATCCCCAATAATCGCTTGATGAATAATGAATTTGTAATATATTTCTAAGTGACCTGATTTTCTAACTCCTATTTCTTGCCTGCTTTGAAACTGCTGGGAATGAAAATGTCAAGAAAATACTTTCCTCTTAAGCACTTAAGCACTAAAGAATGAGGAGGATTCTGAGTAGAAAAAAGAGGGATATTTCAAGCATAGAATGAAAGTATATGCTAAAGCAAAATACTAAAACAGAGATTCCAGGAGAAGAGAGCAGTGGGAGATTTGGGCAGGCTAATAGTAGATGATACAGTTAGATTTAAAAAATGGGGTCATTTTAGTAGATTGTTTTCAGCCCCAGATTGAGAAGTTTACATATTGCCCTCAGGACATCTAGGAATTGTTAAATTATTTTGCAAAAGTGAGTGATTTGATCAAAGATTAATCTTCTAATACATGGAGAATGCATTAGAGTAGAGAGTCTAGAACAGGGAGGCTAATCACAGAAGAGAGGAAGATGATATATTTCAAAACTCAAAAGAAAAATGCAAGCTGACAATTCTTGAGTATTTACAATAGACTTTTTTTTGGACTATCTTTTTTTGGTAAGATCCACTTGTTGGTAGTTTGGTTTCTTCTGAGGCCTCTCTCCTTGGCTTGTAGAGGGCCGTTTCCTCCCTATGTCTCCCTCCATATGGCCTTTCCTCCCTGTGTGCGTGTCTATGTCCTAATCTCTTCCTACAGGGACACCAGTCACGTTGGATCAGGGCTTGCCCTAATTACTTCAACTTGACTACCCATTTTAAAACCCTATCTTTCGGTCACATTCTGAGGTACTGGGGACTAGGATTTCAACATGTAAATTTTTGGAGGGGGAGGTCACAATTTATCTCATAACAACTGTCAAACACTAAAAGGTAGCAGCGCATGAATTTGAATCATGTGCTGAAGAACACCTCTTTCTTCGATGCATTGTAGAACTGGATGATGCCTGAGAGGAGGCGGAGAGAACTGAGCTGCCAGGGGTTGGAGAAAGCAATGAGGACAAGCCAAAATTAAAGAAGCATCCAAGCCTTTAATCTTTTACTGCAATAACATCAATACAAGCAAGAGGCTAAACTGGAGAAAGCACTAGCTCCCCTCGTTCCCTTTTCCCCACTGGTGTAGGGTCAGCTGAATCAGCACAGATTTGGGGGGAGATTACCTCACTGCTGAGAGAGCCCCGAGAGAGAGTAGAGACGGAATAGACGGAAGGGCTGGCAGTGGAGAATGACTGAGCACTGAGTCAGAGTGAAGAAAAGATATCTTCAAGCTTTCCCCTTCTTCATCCCCCAGTAAGGAGGCCTGGGCAGAGGCACCTGAGGACGGCCTCTGCCAACGGCCTCTCATCAAGAAGACTCTTAGTGGAGCTGCCTGTCCTAGGCATGCAGATTATATACAAAAGCATGGCCAGCGCGGAGAATAGAGAGAGCTGAGTCCTTGGCTGCCACTTTCTTCGAGACTGCACTGTATGGACTGCTCACTAAGTCTTGTTTGGGGACTGCTGTTTCCTCTTGTGAATCTTGTCAAGTCTTTTGTAATTGCTATGGTTGGGCCTGAAAGATCACACATAGGTTTTGGTCAGGATCCAGCCTCCTCAATAATTGAATATTTAAGAATATTTAAGCAACCTACCCTAAGTCTCTGAGTCTGTGAGTTGTGGGAAATGTCGTATTTACATTTGTCAAATAATTTTTCCTCTGAGGTGCTTTGAGTAGGTCATCATTTCAGTTGTGAGCTCACCACATTGTTTCAGTGGCTTATTCTAACTCCTTTCTAGGTCTGTGGAGACTGCACTCTGGTGAGTCTGACAGTGGGGAAAATCACGATATTAGTGAAATCATACAGGACAGGCTCCTGCTCAGCTTCATGTAACTCAGCATTTGTGGTTGCATTGTTGTAGAACTGGGAGACTCGTCACTTCTTTGGCAGCCAACAGAGACAACAAACATTCTCTTCAGATCATCAGTGTTATCAATCTCTTCTCACTTTAGATGATATTTTTAAAACACAATAAGTCAGTATTATATTAAAATGTCAAGGCTGGGGACCATAAAGAAATGCAAGGAAATTGGCAAATTTAAGTGGCATCTACTTGCACAATATATCTGATTTATCTATTGCTGAATTTAAAAAGAAATTTTTAGTCTGTACTTTCAAAAGAAGAAGACAACGCTATGGGAATGTTTGTGATTGTCCTTAATAGATGTTTCATATTCTCCTAGCTAATGATACTTTTAAAGTCATTGAAAAAACATGAGAAAAGAAATTTTTGCAAAATTGTCTGCTGAACCAAGGATGAAAAAAAGGAAATTGATGATGCAGATAAATACTATTTTAGAAATATGTTTTCCTTCATATTCATATAATATGCAAAACTCTCTTAATAGGAATCTTATATAGAATGAAAGGCTTGCCATGTAATATAAATTATTAGTGATCAATTTCTGGCATAAAATTTTAGGTAACATTAAGCATTTAGGATTTTAAGATGTCACCTCAACTATTCCTCATACATGCTCCCAAAGAGAATGCTTATAGTGGCTTTTGAGAGTGATAGAAAAATCCAAAATAAATTTAGTTTGAACCATTGCAGTACTTTGTGTATGAAGGTGGTTCTCATACATGCTCAACTTGGACTTTCTATATAAAAGTCTTTTTGAAATACTTATCACTGTCCACTCTGTACTTAGAAATATTTACATTTGACATTTGAGTCAACATTTAATTGCTTAGATTTAAACTCTGTAACAACTGGAATTGTATGCACTGTCTGGCATATAATGGGCACCCAATAAATAGTTTTAAAGTCAATGAATGAATATATTCTAATTAACAAACCTTTAAAATCTTAGTCATAGGACTCACAGGAAAAAGGGCAAGTGATGAATGAGATGAATGATAGAGGGAGAGATTTCCAAGGAACTGGATGTTGGGTATGAGCAAATTTGAAATTATTTTCTAAAGGTGAGAGACTGCAAAGTTAGATGAAAAAATTCTTCTTAGATAATTCATAGAGGGATTTGATAAGTCCCAGTGTAAACATCAAGTTATAAAACTGTATTGGATGATCAATTTCATTCCAGAGATGAGAGGCAGAGTGCCTCTGAAATGCCTTCCTTATTCCCCAAAGGAGTCCAGCAAAGATGGATGACACTGACGGGTGTTCCCCCTCCGTTGTGCCCTGTGCAGCTTGCAAACTAGGGCTACTCAGTTGGAATTAAAGGGTTACTTGACATTTATTACATTCACCATTGGCATCCCTCGATTTGTAACCATTTCTCTTCTAGGCTTTTTAGATTTATAATTTGTCATGCACCCTACTCGGGATAAAAGCTGCCCTATATGAATTTCTGCTCCCTACCTGAGCTTTGAGAAATGTCCCTATGTTTTAGGGTATTTGACGACCAGAGCATTCAAATATTGAGCTGCTATTGTTTGTGCTAGAAAGGATTACTAAGAATGGAAGGAAATCTCTGCCCAAGGATATAATGCTTCTCATACAATTCCATGTCTAGAGGAGGAAGTGTGATTACGGATTGTGGCATTGCTAATGGTGTGTGTGTGTGTGTGTGTGTGTGTGTGTGCGCGCGCGCACGCAGTATTTATTTCTTCTGGGATTCTTTCATTAAACTGTTTCAGTAGTGCTGAGACAGTGTTTTATGCTTTTTATCATTGTATACCCTATGTGTTATGCAGAGAGGACACAAAACAATATTTGTTGAATCAAGGAGTTATATTAATGCAGAACCTGCTATATACCAAACTAAGCATTGATGATAAGGAGATGAAATAGCTAGTATTTGTCCTCAAGGAGCTCTGAAGATAATGGAGGAAATAGGTTATTGTTTCAGGTGGTAACCTGACTAGTTCTGATAAATATCCAGGTACTAAAGCAGCATGAAGGAAGACCATTGAATTCAGATCAATAAAAGTGGAAGAGATCAAAGATTTTGAACAGAGGATGATGCTAAAGTTAATTCTTTTTTTTTTTTTTGAAGGGTAAGTATGAATTAGCCATGTAAAAATGAAGTAATGATTACCCTTGACAGAAAAATGTATATGAATGTAGAAAAAATGTCACATTGGTACATGTTTGAATATAGCTTGGTGGGAAGCAAGTCTCCTTTTCTTTTTACCTTCTTTTTTTTCTTCTTGATTTTCTCCTGTTTTTCTGCTTGATTTCATTGTTAACACTGAAACCACCAACTCCTGTATATATTATCTCAAAAAGAGAATTCAATTACTAAATGAGTGTTTTAGGCCAATTGTTTCTCCCCCAGATTCACATGTTGAAGTCTTAATGCCCATTACCCCAAAACATGACAATATTTGGAGATAGGGTCTGTAAAGAGGTAATTAAATTAAATGAAGTCATTAGGATGGGCCCTAATCCAATATGCTTAGTGTCCCTATAAAAAGAGGAAATTAGGATACAGACACACATAGCAATGACCATGTGAGGACTCAGGGAAGATCCAGCCATCTACAAGCCAAAGAGAGAGGCTTCAGAAAAAACAACAAACCCTGCTGACACCTTGATCTTGGACTTCTCATCTCCAAGTCAATTTCTCTTATTAAAGCCACCCAGTCTGCGGCAATTTGTTATGGAAGCCCTAGAAGACTAATAGAATGAGTAATATAACTTCCCCTCCTCTATTGGCATAAAAGATGAAGTTTCTCATGCAAAAATTATTAAAACAAAGATCCTTCCTTCACTACCTTATATTACACAAATAGAACTAGAGCAGTTGACACATTAGCTTCCCCTGGGTCTTGGTATTGTCTTTAATAGTTGTGTGTTTCCCTGAATTTCTTTCAGGAATTATCTGGTGTCAAATTTTTACCTAAGGACATCATTTGATAATATTTGTGCTAGTTTTTTCAAGCAAGAATACCTTACCAAGCTTCATAATCAGTTCATTGATTCAATTATAGTTACTGAATAAATTGGAGTTATATATTCTAGTTCTATTTATTTATTTATTTATTTATTTATTTTGAGACAGAGTCTCACTCTGTGGCCCTGGCTACAGTGCAGTGGTGTCATCATAGCTCACAGCAACCTCAAACTCCTGGGCTTAAATGTTCCTCCTGCCTCAGCCTCCCAAGTAACTGGGACTATTTTTCTATTTTTTTATGGAGATGGTGTCTCGCTGTTGCTCAGGGTGATCTTGAACTCTTGGCCTCAAGCAATACTCCTGACTTGGACTTCAAGGGTGCTAGGATTACAGACATGAGCCACTGCGCCCGGCCCGTGTTCTAGTTTTATTTCCTAGAAATATTACAAAATCTACAGAGCTATATTTCCTTGAATAACTTGCAGAATCTTCCAAGAAATCTATTCTTACTACTTCAGCCCACATGACCCCCTTCTTGGATTGAAGAAAATAATGTATACAGCACTTCACAGGATAGAACCAAGAGTATTTACATTCAGCCTTTTTAATTACGGTAAATATGAAACTAAATGTGATTCTATGTGATTGTATGGAACTGAATGTGACTGCTTATCTTCAATAAAATAAACCAGATATTCTGGAATCATGAAGTAATGCTTGTTATGGCTGAATTTAGGTCTTTGACAGAGTAAAGAGCTATATTAGTCATTAGAGGAATCAAATGTTACTCATGTGTCCATTCATCACTTTGATTTTCATTTGCTATTATTTCAATTTCCACAGAGCTTCCAGTAATCACTGAAATCAATATGGTAGAAATGAATTGTGCAGTCACTGGAGACATTCAGAAAATATGGGATTTTTACTATAATTTAAACATATACTAAGAAAAATGTTACCTGCTTCTTGCTCATACCTCTAAATTCTCCTCTTCAATAGTTATTAGTCAAGGTCTAACCAGGAAAACAAAACAAATCAAAACCCACTATGGTTATTATTAAAAATAAAATAAATTTAAGTCAGTGAACTGAATACTCAGGCTGTGGAAAAGCAGAGAGCTAAACAGGAGATAGTGAAGCTACATAGAGATGAATAACTTGTGGAAGGAACCAGTCCTCTTGGAATGGAGTGTCAATAGGGTGCATCACTGTCACAAGGAAACAGGGCGTGGGACGTGCTGGTAGAACCTGAAAGTATGATGGGCTTTTCAGGTGGGGACTGGAACTGAGGGAAAGATGTGGCCCCTGCAGAGAAAGAAAAAGACAAATCCTCTGGTTTCTCCTTTTCTGCTCCTCTCTGGTCTTTACTTTCGCAGAGGCCTGGAGGCAGAGAAGACTAGTTGACGTGACTCAGAACAGGATGGGGGATGGATTTGTACATAACTACATATTTGACCATCATTAAAAAAATTTGGATTCATTTTTATGTGATTAAGATTTATGTTTTGGATGTTGGAGAGTAAAAGTTGGAGAGTAACAGTGAGAGCAGAGTAGAGAAGTAGCAAGAGGGGAAGCAGGGAGTCAGGAAGGGCTGGCTGGGAGAAAGCTTGAACCTGGAATGAAGAAGGCATGCAACAAGGTGAAAGTAAGTAAAACACTGCAGATGATAATGAGGGCACAGTGTTTACATGGCCCATGCATTCACTCACTTATGTATTCAGGAAACATTCAATGAGTGTGTGTTAGTCAATTCAGGCTGTTATAACAGAATAACATAGACTGAGTAGCTTAAACAATAGACATTTATTTTTCATAGTTTTATGTTTTAATTTTTTTTATAAAGATGGGGTCTTGCTGTGTTGACCAGGCTGATATTTCCTTTTATAAGAACAATAGTCCCATTAATGAGGGTTTCACTTTCATTACCTAGGGACCTCCTGAAGGCCCCATCTCCTAATACCGTCACATTGGGGATTAGGATTTCAACATATGAAAGTTTGGGAAACACAGACATTCAGTCCGCAACAGGATACCTATTTTAAGTCCTGCGCCGCTGAAAGAAAGAAAATATAATAAAATATCAACCACTGTGGTCCTACAGCATAGCCTAATAGGGGAAACTGAACACAAAACATCAATTTTAATGCATATTCCTAAAGGCTGATTGAGATGAGCGTAGTTGGTTATTGGGCCTCGGAGAAACAGTGACCAGACAGAATAAAAGTGAAAAGGTGCCACTTGACTTTTGTTTCAGTGAAATTTAGCTATCCTAAGAAGGGTGTTGAGAGGGCGATAGGTTGCTTCAATCAGAGAGAAGGGTACATGCATAAAAATAGAAGTATGAGAAAATATAGCATTTTCACACAATTATAAGAAGTTTGAAATTAATAAAATATTCTTGTAGTTCTGGATGATGTTATAAAACTCAGTATGGGTCATGTCAAGAGGGATCTTGAGGGCTAGATTTCCTCTTACTGTTTCAGATACTGTGAGTACCGTCATCATCTAGAGCACTTCATAGATTTGAGGCACCCGCAGTCACGGATGGTGATGCCAGCCCTTAGACTTGGACGGCTTATTCTAAGTCAAACAGCCTCAAAAACCTCATAACAACTGAGCAGCCTTTTATAACTTGTGCTTGCTTATGGTCAGCTTTTTAAGAAAGAGCACACTGCACACATTATTCTGGGATCAATAAACATTTGTTGAGTATTTTTTGAGTCTCTCCTAATATGCTTCCTATCATGGTCAGAAAACATTTCAAAGGTATAGCTGATTTTAGGATTGATTGTAAGAAACAAAAACTAGGAACATCTTGACAGAGGGTATGATAAAAGAGGAAGGAAGTAAGATTGTTCTTCAAATATCTGTGCAACAGATAGCCAGGTACATCATTAATGAAGTCATATGAAAATGTTTCTCTTTTAAGGACAAGTAAGAAAAATGGTGAAAAGCCATCCTGAAGGGACCTATTAAAATTAAATTTGTTGTTCTAGTTTGATATGTTCTTTAAAAAGTATTTCTGACCTCTTAGAATAGCCAAAAGTTAAACTCTCATTTTGTCCATGTTTGTTCCCTGTGGAAGCTTCTCTTTGGACATAGAGAGAAACTTAGGGGGCTGTTGATAAATTAGGTGATGTGTAGTATTAACCGTTGTGTTGACATATTATTCTTTTAAAAGATAATTTTTTAGAATGTTCTTCTTGGGTTTCTATGCCTTGGTAATTTTCTCCTGAGCAACTTTAAAGAACCTTCCAATTATCAAAGATCTAACAACCAAGTGGAGGCTCTAACAAGGACCTGAAGATCTAAGAAAAGGGAAAATTACTAAGGAAAGTTGGTGCCTTATGTGTATTATAGTGATGTGAAGCCAGGAAATAAAAAATAGCCCATAAATCATTTTATAAATTTATTTTTTTTAGAGAGATAGTGTCTTGCTATGTTGCCCAGGCTGGTCTCGAACTCCTGGCCTCAAGTGATCCTCCCATCTCAGCCTCCAAAAGTGCTGGGATTACAGGCATGAACGACCAGGTTTACTCCCGGCTGAATTTAGTTTTAAGGATAAAGTGTCTGGTCCTTACTCCCTTTGTATTGGAGGTATTTATCTTGAGGTTAAATGAGCCAGTGCTTGAGTAGGTAAAGGAATGGGCTCTGGAATCAAACACACCTTGATTCAGATCAGGATCTCTTCTTGTGCCCTATTGTCTAGTTGTTTTTATTCTTCCCTCCCTAAAGTGTTGTTTTGGCTCTCCGACAATCTCAGAACTATTTCATGCTGGGTTCTCTCTTTCTGAAATGTCTATTCACTTATCGTCTGTTCTTGTATTCTACCTTGGCAATACTCAAGTGATCTAATGTTTCTAGCATAGCATAAATCACAAAACCTCTTTAAGATTCCAATGTCCTCATTTATAAAATAAAATAATAATTATATTTACATCTCACAGGTATGCTGTGAAGATTAATTAGATAATATTTATATAAAAGTGGTTTGTGCACTGCAGAGATGGTAATATAAAATACTATCATTTTGGCACCTGCTGACAAAAGCAGACTCCTGTGCCCATTCAACTCCTGCTCAGTCACTTAATATGGGCCTTAAGCCTGGATTACTTCCTTGTTAAGACATAGATAACCTACACAGCCTGTGCCATACTTTTTTCACTGGGTGTGGGAATATCTTTCCCTGTTTCAGACTTAGTGTGTGTTCCTTTGTTCTGCTTAAGCTTGTACATCAGTGACCCTCAGACAGGCCCCCAGCTGTCAGTATTTCAGACTCCATGGGGGTGGGGTGGTGCCTGCAAACCAATTGCCCTCTGTGAGCTGCTGGGGTGACCTGTTAGCCACGAGGAATCAATGCATCCTATTGGAGCTGATCTTGCTCTATATTTTCTCCATTTAAGTAAAGAGTTCCATTCAGTGCTTGGCTGTGCTGTGTTTCCCTTGGCAACTCTGACACCAAGATACAAGGGGAAGAAGTGTTTTGAGTCCTTTCCCTGAGACCAATAACTAGTGCCCAATGTTTTTCTCAACAGTATCCTTCTATTAATGACTAAATATTATTGTGTGTTTTTAACTATCACTCTTTCTGTTCACTTCCCCTTCCAACTATTTATGTGTGTATATATACACACATACACAGACATATACATACAAATAAGAGACATACAAATACACAACTTAGTCGATCTATTTCTGTGTTCAATGATGGCAGAGAGAGTATGCTGATCTCTCAAGAGTCATATAAAAATTCTTGGACTCTGCACTTATTTTATGATCCCAGAACCAAGACCAGAGAAATGCAAAATGTTGTTCTTAGGGCTGGGTTTCTTGAACCTCTCACTGCAGCAAAAATGGACAATCAAGTTTCAATTTCGGTCAGTGGAGGTTTTAAGTCAATGCAATCCATCTCCATGAATGTGTCACTGTGCAGGAACACTGGGGATGGATGTTGTCAAGATAGACAGCTGCAATGTTTACAGTAGGTAAAGGTTGTCTATGTCTATTTGTATTTAACTTATTTGCACCATTTCTTATTCTATAAAGAATATGAACTACCTTAAAAGGGGCATTTTGAAGTTTCTGTTGATCTTTGTTTGGACATTGTTATCATAATTAGGCATTGGTTATAGACTGAGCCATGTAGATTTAATATAAATCCAGTGTTTAGTTTGAATCTTAATACTTCTGTAGGACTCAGAATTGATAGGCATGGACTCCTAACAAATCAGAAAGGTCCCAGTGGATTTCCAGTGAGTCACAGGAATGTAAAGGAGAATAAGTACTATGAAAAGATGGAGTAAAGAGAAAAGAGGCAGTTATAACTCAGCAATTATGAGGCTCTTAAAGACCTACAGAGTGGCTGTAATCCGGCTTCAAGTTAGACTCTAGACCCTGGAAGAAACCTAGCTGGGCCTAGTGGCACATGCTTGCAGTCTCAGCTACTTGGGAGGCCGAGACAGAAGATCTCTAAAGTCCAGGGGTCAGAGTTTGAGTCCAGCCTGGGTGGCATAGTGAGACCACGTTCTCTAAAAAATATATTGAAAAATTAAAAAAATAAAATTATCACAGAAGGTTAGTTAATATGTACTTACTCTTGTAAGAGGCAGAATTTTCTTTGAGTATATATGATATTAACATAGTCTTAAAACCTAATAGAAGTGTGTGCTCTTCTATTGAAGATTCTCACATAATGTTGTGTTTGTCTCTGTGCTTAGAGTCTGGCATTTGTTGGCAATTCTTGAGTTTATTTGTCATAGGAAACATGAAAGAAAGCTGTGTGGTAAAGGTATGGCAACAGGCTACCCAGCTTCTTCTCTAGTATAAACTATTTCAGTTTAATCATCCCCAATTTCATCAGTAAGTACAACAGTTCATACTTTAGAAGGAAGCACTAGATTTTTTGAGATTTTTTTTTATCTCTCTATTCTTTACAATTTGTCAAAAATGTCACCTATCCAAACAGGAGTTAGATTTTTTTTTATTTTAGCATATTATGGGGGTACAGATGTTTAGGTTACATATGTTGTCCTTGTCCTCCCCCTCCAAGTCCAAGTTTCAAATGTGTCCATTCTTTGGGTGGTGTGCATTGCACTCTTTGTGTATGCATATACCCATCCCCTTCTTTCCCTTCCCCCCTGCCCAACAAAGAGTTAGATTTTAGTGGGGCGGAATTTTTATTTTCATTTCTCTCTTTCTAAATGCAATAACTTACTAACCGAATATTGTTTCAGCAACATACAGCTGAAATTCTCCAAGTATACTCAATGATGAGGCAGGATGTATCAATCAGTGAGTATAAAAGCTTGCATTTTATGGTACTTTAAAATTTTAAAGTGCTACTATTGATTTCATAACTTTGATGCTCACACTGACTCTGTAACATAGATGAGAATGTAAAGTAGCTTTTAATTTTTTTTTTTAGCAGAATAGAAACTGTAACTCAAGAGGATTAAATTCTTACACAAAGTACCAAATCATTAAGTGACAGGGCTAGGATTTAACCACTGGGCAACGACGCTGCTTAGTGATTGAAAGTATAGGTTTTGTAGTCAAGAAACACCTATATTTAATTTAGGTCTCCATCAGTTATTAGTTACACACCCTTTGGTCAAATTGCATTATATCACCAACCCTCCTATAAAAATGGGTATAAAATAACCAACTTCATTAAATGTTGAAAAACAAAATGACATAATTCTGCTAAAAAAATATGTGCTTCTGTATGCACACTTATGTACATATATACACATGTATATGAACCTCTTATTTATATAATGTGGAATAAAAATAAATGACACATGTCTATTTTAACTTTATTCTGCCAAACTATAGAAGTTGAAAAAAAGAGACTTGAAGAAATAAAATACCTTAATTGTGTACTTTGTCACAGGGAAAATGGTGTTAGCCGTGTTCACATACATTATTTCCTGTAGCTCCATTAAATTATTGTAAGAGCTGTTTTTATTATCTTAATTTAACAGAATAAGAAACTCATAAGGTGAGAGTAATAAGTATATTGCTTATAGAAAAGTATTAAGGCTCTTGGGATTAAGGTAACCAGATCTAACTTGCATAGTAAGAGGAGAAATCAAAGATTGCATTGATAAATAAGGAAAAGTGTTGAGTTTTTATCCACCATTTTATCATATGTCTGAAAGACAAATAACATTATAAATGTAAGCAAAGACATAATTAAGAACTCTAAAAGCCAGAGGAAGGCAATATCCAAGCATTTGAATGAATTTCTTGTATTCAGTGGGGTTTTACTAATTCATTCAACAAGTAAGAGTAGGACCCTCCAGTTTCAGTTCAAACCCCATCATAACCTCATGAGTTTCAGTACATGATGCAGTGTTATCTGGTATCATCTTGAAGCACTAGGACATTTGCCAAAAATTATGTAGTGGCTTCGAGTCAAAGGGATCAGCCTTTTTTGTTCCTACCCTATTAATTTGCAGAGTGCAGGGATTGTACCCAACCTTTCGTTCCCAGGCTTAATGGATTCTTCCTGTATTTACCGTGCTTCCTGATGGTCTCCAGTCTCTTACTCACCTCTCCCTGCATTAGTGACCCTTCCACTTCTCCTTTTATAACTTGCCATTCACTCAAGTGAAATCATTTCAGAGACATAGTGGCAGATTACTGAGGTCTATAGTTTGTGACCGGCCTTTTCTAGTCAAGCCTCAGGGGTGTTAAACAGGGTTCTGAGGATGGTGGGCTCCTCTCTAGCATCTGGTGTGATTTTGCTAAGCATTTAGAGCATTTTTTTTATTACAGCTTAGATATGACTGTGGAGCATCGATATCATGACTTAGTTGTTTGTTCCAGGAACATTTTACCTGAGAAAGAGAAATGTGTAAACTAATAAATAATTTCCGTGTTGTCTCTAGGAAGTTCCTATTTATCAAATTATCAGAATCACTAGTTTATTCACCTAGGCAAACAACATGCTTATGAACAATTCATTAATCATGACTTCTTTCATGATCCTTGCTTTGCTGTGTCCATCAATACTCTAGTATTACATTATGAAATTTTCCCATTTTCAATCTATACACTTCTTTAAAAAAAAAAAACAACATCTTAAACCACTTGAGCTTGAATTCCAAAGTTCTATAAATATTTATCCTTCCGTTAAGGGGCGGTGTTCTTTGCTACTAGTGTAACTTCAAATAACAGGTTTATGTGGTGATATTTTAAGGTTTAGCACCTTGTATGATAACTGGATTTGACACACCTAAAGATAGAAATTGGTCCATAGGCCAAGCCAAGTAAAAAAAAGAGGCATCTCAGCTTTGTGGAAGCTCCTAACTCTGTGGAAGTTAGGAGACGCCTCTTCCTGCACACTTCCCAGGAGGTCCACTGGAAAGTGCTATTTCATCAGCCAAACACAGCTCTCTGATCCATTACTATAGAGAATCAAACCGTTTATAGCTAGTCATCAAATTTTAACATTCAGATAGTACTTAAGAATGCAACTGAATTTAAAAATAAACTAAAAAATGAAAATATGTAAGCAGATTTAATGTAGTGAAGAATAAAGATGTTACACATCAAAATTGGAGGATGATTTTCACAGAAGACATTTTTGTGCAATTTGCTAATGGTTGATGCATATAAGTTATCAAAATCCCCTCCCATATTTTTATATCTCACTGGTATTCTTAAACCTCCTAACAGGTACTGTTCTCCAGTTCTGGTTCCTGTTGGTAAGACTCAAGGTAAATTAAAGATGGTTTTATCTGAAAATGTATGGAAAACCTAATGTAAAGTAGATCACTAAGATGTCTAACATAAAGCAATAAATGAGCCACACTTAACATGTATAATGTAATACCAACAAAGTTCCAGACACAGTGTATATTTAATCATCACGATGATCTAAAAAGTATCTATCTAGCTCTACCAAAGAACAGTGCTAGAGATGGTGGTTCTGGGATTCAAGTCCATTTAAACCCATAGCCCATTTCCTCCCAGAGCATCACACTAGAGTTGATCAGGGAAATAATTTTAGACAGAGGAATACAAAATAAAATTAGAAAGACAAAATGCCTTTGTTGCCTGAGGGTAAAATTACAAGATATTTAATCTAATTGTACCATAAATACCCCAGCAGGTTTCCTAATTAATCTCTCTAAGATACACAGAAAGAACTGCAAAATTCTAACCTAGCTGTCAGATCATTTCCTCATGGAGGGTAATAGACTGAACATGGTGTGGGCTTCAATTTGAATTCTGGATCTATCACTCAATTTGGTCAATTTCTTTAACCTGGGAGTTGTTTCTTCCATCTCTAAAACTGGAACATTGAGGCCAATGTCAAATGGTTGTGCTGAGGACTAAATTAGATAAAAACACCTTGAGGGCGCTGTGCAGGAGTGCCTGTAACATGATAACATCTTCCTCCTGTATACTTAGTAACCTACTGAGCCTCACATAATGTTTAACTCTACATTATTCAATTGGAAATAGAGACCCTGCTATTTAGACTGATTATTTTTATTACATCACATTAATATTTGTTTGGTATGTGTTCCTTATAGTCATTCTGTGCTAGAACATAATATGTCTCAAATTGTTATTTAAAGGATAGAGAGTCCTTAAAAATAACATAACAAATGCATAATGGTAAATGGAACTCTTTGTATTATCAGCAATCAGTAAGACTGATGCCAAGCTTCAAAAAGAACTGAATGCTTACAAAATGCACTTTTTTCTCCATATGTTAAGTAATAAACTTCTAAAATAATAGCAATGTTGATAATAATTTTGAAGAATTCAGAGAGAGATTATAATTTCATTTGGGATAATATGGTCATTTTTATTTTTTTTATTTATTTTTTTTTACAATAAATACCTGGATATCCTTTATTTAGATTCAACCATTGACAACAGGTTGATATATTTGCTTTACCTATAGGTGTGCATACCTGTATGTATTATATATATGTGTGTGTGTGTGTGTGTGTGTGTGTGTGTATGTATTTATTTTTATTTTTTTATGAAGTTTGCATGCATTTGAGTTTTATTTTATTTATTTATTTTTTAAGCATATTACGGGGTTACAAATGTTTAGGTTAAATATACTGCCTTTGTCCCACCCGAGTCAGAGCTTCAAGCGTGTCTATCCTGCAGACAGTGCATAAATTAGGTTATCTGGCCCTGAGAGTTGATTTCTCTAACCCTGATGTTATCCTTTATTTTTTCTCTGTTTTAAGTCATTCTAGTTAGACAGAAAGTAAGCACACTATACTAGCTCTTAAACTACTTAGGTTCTCTGACCCAAAGAAATGGGCTGCATTGGGCAGCTACAATCTTTACTTTAGCGCACAATTTTAGCCTGCTAATATCTTTCCATTAAATGCTACAAGCACTCATAAGTCACTGAAAGGAAACACTCTAGCTTTGTGAATGTCAAAAGCCTGTCTTGTTAAATTTGTTTCTATATGACTGAATCCATAGAGTAAAACAGGAACCATGGGTTGGCCATATCTTCTAGGATGAAATTGCAGCCTATAGGTCTTGGTCAGCACTGTGTGCTGATGTTGAACATACCTTCTTATATTTTGCTAAACTACAATCCCTGGCCCCTCTTCAATCTGCTCGGTATTCAGTAGCACAGATACAACAAGCCAACGAGCACTTTGTGTCAGAGGCCTTGTCCATGAACCCCAGATTAATTAGGGAGTGGCATGGACTCATCTCTAATCCAGAGATTTGCCTTCTAACTTTTGGTAACATGAGGTGTGGTGGCATAGTGAATTAGAGATTGGGTTTTCTGGCCTCAGATGCCAACTTTACCATTGACTGACTATTGGCCCTGGGTAAGACTGTCATTATCTCTTAATTTCAATTACTTCATCTGTAAAAAAACAGCATTTGATTCATTGATGTCTTAAGGTTATTTCAAACTAAAGCATTCAAATTATCAAAAATGTGTCCAATAAGTTTTTATTTTTATATATTTTAGTATATACTCTTCTAGAGTAAAGATTGGCGCAGCAGTTCATTGTGTTTTGGGTGTTGAGAGAAGTACTGAGGACTGCAGCAATGGCTTCCACCAAATACAGAAAGGGTTTGCGTTTTGTGGATGTGGTCATCATTACTGTGAAGTGTTAACAAACTCATTGCTTCCTGAATCTCCATGGCAGACAGATAGCTTTTAGTACAGCATCATTGTCCTGTGTGGAATTTGTCCTCCAATTAACTAAGACCTAACATGGGAACCTTGTTTTTACACTCTTTGAGTGTTTCTTTTGCAGTGGTCCCCAACCTTTTTGGCAGCAGGGACTGATCTTATGGAAGACAATATTTCTATGCATGGGGGGCGCAGGGGAGGGATGGTTTGGGGATGATTCAAGCACATTACATTTATTGTGCACTTTATTTCTATTATTATTATATTGTAATATATAATGAAATAATTATACAACTCACCATACCGTAGGTTGGGGACCCCTGTTTTAGGGTCAGTGACTTATGAGAACCTCTCAGACAGATTATTTAAATGGTTTATCAGGGCACCAGCACACTAACATTTTATCTTAGATGTGAATTTTCTTCATAGTTTAGAAATAGCACAAAAAGTGCAAAATAAGTTTTACCTTTCATGAAATGTGACTTGCTGATCGAGTAGTGAATAAAGGTAAATACAAATGAAGCATGTGTAAATGTATGAGTAGGAGTTTATGTGGGGGTGTGTTCAACTATCTGTATGTGTCTCTGTGTGAAAAGCCCTTGAGTAAAATAAATGAGAAAATATAGATTAAATAATTAAGAACACAAATGACCAATGTCATTCACTAGAGTGACTCCCTTTTCTAAAGGCAGTGATAAAAATAGCATTCCAAAGAAGAGTCTAAAAACTGCTCAACAAATTTAAATACGAGAAAATCATAGAACACAATTCACATGCCTGTTCTCAGGGTTCTCACTGGCCTCATTGCATAAAAGGCTCTGAACTTTTAGTTCAGAAACTGGGGGGAAAATATCTGAAGAGTCAGGGAGATTTCCTGTAAGGATTATAGTACTTCATGGCTGTAGTAACTTGTCAGTATCTCTAGAATTTTTTTTCTTATGATGCTTTGTGTGTTTTATACTCCAGAATCAAATTAAATCAGTAAGTAAAAAAGTATGTCCTTTTAAAAATGTATTAAATAGTGTGACTTTCTAAGTGTCTGTTAGCTAAAGTTGAATTTGGTTTTATGAAAGCAAAAACTTTTTGTATGCTGCATAAGAGAAGAATTCTATGCATTTAAATTATTGATATAAAAGTTTAGAACAAGTGCTTTTTTCTAGGGAAAAAATGTAAACTAAGGAACACTTGAAAATATTTCATGCATTGTATGTACATGATACTGTTACTATTTGTCTGAATTAAAATATGTCTCTTTGCTCTCTTTTATTTTAAATATTCAATAAGTGTAGAGAAATAGATTATCTCATTGAAGGAAAACTCACCCATTTGCTTAATGTTTGAAGTTAATTACTAATTTGATCTGTAGAGAAAAGACAGAAACAACCTCATTCTTCCTTTTTGATTGTAAAGTAGCAGACATTAGGAACTGAAAAAATCCTGAAGACATCCGATTCAGTGGAATTCAAAGGATATTCCTTAAAGATCTGGAATTAGGTGGCTGCGTTTCAGATTTGACCCAGAGTGCAAGGGAAGTCTCTGGCCCCCTGCCTGTGTTCCTTTTTCAGTTGGAAAGCTCTTATTTTCTTGTTCATATTTAGAGGTCATAAGACAGATTTCATTTTAAAAAAACAGGTTTTGGTATATTTTATATATACATATGGTCCCTGACCTAAGATGATTCAACTTAAAATTTTTCAACTTTACCATGGTACAAAAGTAATATGCATTCAGTAGAAATCATGCTTTGAATTTTGAATTTCGATTTATTTTTTCCTGAGCTAATAATGTATGGTGGGATACTCTACCCTGATGCTGGGCAGCTGAAGAGAGCCACAGTTCCCAGTCAGCCACATCATAGAGAGGGTAAACAACTGGTACTCTGTAGTGTACTGTGTTGCCAGATGATTTTGCCCAGCTGTAGGCTAATGTAAGTGCTCTAAGCATGTTTAAGGTAGGCTAGAGTAAGCTATTATGTTCAATAGGTTAGGGGTATTAAATGCATATTCAACTTATGATATTTTCAACTTATCATAGGTTTATTAGGATATGACCTCATTGTAAGTTGATATATATATATATATATATACACACATACATATATATACACATATGCATATATATGCATACACTTATGCATGTATAAACAAAATTTGGAAAGTCTCATAAGAGTACCTTCATTTAATAGATTAAGAAATTAATGCCTGGAGAAGTTAAGTGAAATGCCCAAAGAGAAAAACAATTAGCTAGTGACAAAACTAGAGAGAGAATTTAATTCCCTTGATTGATAATTCAGTGCCCCTACTCTATCTTTTAGGTGGTAAGCTGCATCAACTTTGAAGGATGGAAGTGATGTAGTCAAAAAGTTTTTGCATAAAATCAGCTCACTCACAGCATATGTAAGCTTCAGATAATAGAAATACTGTAATACAGTGTTTTCTGGAAGTTTAACCATTTAACTGTAGTCTGTACATTGGAAATGAAAAGGTTAAACAGGAATATCCTTAAGGATTTTAACCTAGGGAGTATTGTGGCATCTAGATCTATGCCAATTGTGGGGCACTTCAGTTCAAAATGTAATCAAAGTGTTACTTTTTCCTCCAGAGAGACCATATTCTACTCTTTCTCTATCATTATTATTATTATTAATTTCAAAATACTAAGGGAGTACAAATATTTTAGGTTACATGGATTGCTTTCATAATGCTTGAGTCCCAGATATAGGTGTGTCCATCATATAAATAGTGTTCACTGTACTCACTAGGTAGGTTTTTGCCCCTCCCTTCTTCCCCCATTCCCTCTCCCCTCAGGTTGATTTCCATTGAATTTTACTTCTCTTTGTGCACATGTGTGTTCCTTAGTTAGTTTCATTTTAATAGTGAGTACATGTGATGTTTGTTTGTTTCATTCTTGAGGTACTTCACTTAGGAGAATGGTCTCCAGTTCCGTCCAGATTGCTGCAAAAGGCATTAATTCATCTTTTGATGGCTGAGTAGTACTCCATGGTATACATACACCACATTTTATTAATCCACTCATGAACTGATGGGCACTTGGGTTGATTCCACATCTTTGCAATTGTGAATTGTGCTGCAATAAACATTTGGATTCAGGTGTCTTTCTGATGAAAAGTCTTCTTTTCCTTTGGGTAGATACCTAATAGTGGATTGCTGAATTGAATGGTAGGTTTACTTTTCATTCTTTGAGGAATCTCCATACTGTTTTCCATAAGGGTTGTACTAATTTGCAGTCCCACCAACAGTGTATAAGTACTCCTTTCTCTCTGCATCCACAACAGCATCTATTGTTTTTGGATTTTTAATAAAAGCTACTTTAACTGGGTTAAGATGATATATCATTGTAGTTTTAATTTACATTTCCTTGATGATTAATGACTTTGAGCATTTTTTTCTATGTTTATCGGCCATTTGTCTTTTTTCTTTTGAGAAGCTTCTGTTAATGTCTTTTGCCCACTTTTTAGAAGGGCTGTTTTTTTTCTTGTTGATTTGCTTGAGTACTTTATAGATTCTGCATATTAGCCCCCTTTATTGGATGTGTAGCTTGTGAATATTTTCTCCCATTCTGTAGGTCATCTATTTGTTCTATTGATTATTTCCTTTGCTATGCAGAAGTGTTATACTTTAATCAAATCCCATTTATAATTTGTTGTTGCTGTGATTGCCATTGGGGTCTTAGTCATAAATTCCTTCCCTAGGCCAATATCCAGAAGAGTCTTTCCTACATTTTCATCTAGAATTCTTATGGCTTCATGTCTTAGATTTAAGTCCTTTATCCATCTTGAATTAATTTTTGTCAGCAGTGAGAGATAGGGGCCCTATTTCATTCTTCTGCATGTGGCTATCCAATTTGTGAGCACCATTTATTGAATAGGGCTTCTCTTCCCCACTGTGTATTGTTGTCTGCTTTGTTGAAGATCTGTTGGTTGTAGGTAGATAGTTTTATATCTGTGTTCTCTGTTCTGTTCCATTGATCTATGTCTCTATTTTTGTACTAATACCATGTTGTTTTGATTACTAGAGCCTTGTAGTATAGTTTGAATTTGAGTAATGTAATACCTCCAGATATGTTCTTTTTTGCTTAAGATTGCTTTGGCTATTTGGACTCTTTTCTGGTTCCAAATGAAGTGTAGAATTATTTTTTCTAGATATGTGAAATATGACATTGGTAATTTGGTGGGGGATTGCACTGAATCTGTAAATCACTTGGGTAGTATGGACATTTTAACAATGTTGATTCTACCTCTCCATGAGCATGATATGTTTTTCCATTTATTTATATCCTTTGAGATTTTTTTCCTCAGAGTTTTGTAGTTTTCCTTGTAGAGATCTTTTGCCTTTTTGGTTAGGCATATTCCTAGGTATTTTATTTTCTTTGTAGCTATTGTGAATGGTATTGAGTCTTTAATTTGACTCTCAGTTTGACTGTTATTGATATATAGAAATGCTACTGATGTATGTAGATCGATTTTGTATCCTGAGACTTTGAGGAATGTATTTATCAAGTCCAGGAGACTCTTGGTGGAATCTTTGAGATTTTCTAGATATAAGACCATATTGTCAGCAAAGAGTGATAATTTGACCTCCTCTTTCCTGATTTGGGTACACTTAATTTCTTTCTCTTACCTGATTGCTCTGGTTAGGACTTCTAGCACTATGTTGAATAGAAGTGGTGACAGTGGGTATCCTTGTATTGTTATTAATGCATATTCCTAAATGCAAATGAGTGGAGCAAAGAGACAGCCTACCAGGAACATAAAGTGCTTAGAGCTGTGACAGGAGCAAGAAAACTTCAAATGTATGTGAAGAGAAAAGGAAGCTTTTTCCAAGTTAATGAGCAGGCTTTTTGCAATGCAGTTGGCAGAGAGAATTATTGCTCCCCAAATATTTTATATGTTGGCCTCTGTTTCTTAGCCTCCCTTATAATTACATTGTGGTTAGGTGGGGCCACCTGAATAGTGATGTGGGCCACGTCCAGTCAAGGATAATAACAGATGTTTCTTCACCATGTTCTTCCTTCTATTGTAGTGAGAACAGAGGCCACCCAGTTAGATCAGAAAACCCAAAGATCCGTAAATCTGGGTTCCTGAGATACTATGTGGAAGGGAACTGCAGAGAACTTTGCATGGGAAAAACTACATCATCTCTGGTAAGCTACTGAGATTCGGCTTTTGTCCTACAGCAGAATTTAGTCTGTATTAGAGGGAACTTTTTCTGTAAAAATCAATTAAAGATTGCTTAATGTAAAATTTATATGAATTCATAAAAAGAAACAGCTTACAGTCAGTGTATTAAATGAGATACTATAAAAATATGTTTAAGAACATAGTGATGGCAAAAATATTTATATTTCCTTTTCATTTAGTCCTTTTTTTGAAACATGAATTAATTTAGCACAACCACCATGGACTACCAGAAGAGAACTATATAATTAAAAAAGTATTAGAGAATAAAACATCACACAGTTCATTCCCTTAGCCCAAGGTGGATAAGGACTTTCACCAATTCCTTTGTGTAACTCAGAATTAATGTTAGAATATCGCTTTATCCCTTTTAATGTGTTGTATATTTTATCTCCTATGTTAGCTTCATAATAGAATGTGTTTAATTTTCATTCCGTAGAGTAAATTCAATTTTTTATAAGTAATCCTCTTCACAAAGTCTTATGTGAACGAAACCCTGCAGGTATACACTGTTATTGAAGGATGTCTGAATTAAGTGGGTCCTGTCCAAATATGACAATCACTATCCATATGCCCCAATAATAAAGCCAGGTAATCAGCCTTCATTGCAGACTATTTTCATAAGCTATGCAAATATAAGTCATGGTCAGTATTTTATCTTTGCTTAAGTAATAGTTAAAATATAAAAGAAATACAGAAATCAAAATGAAAGGTAAAAAATAAAAAATGAATTGTGCCTTCCATAGAAGAAAGAATACCAGAAAGAAATAAAAACTTCAGACGTTCAACAAAAGATTTTAACAGAATTACTAAATAAATAATATCTGCATATATAATCCAATTCAGCTGCACTAATTGATTTCAAGAAGACATAATTGAAAAAAATTCCTTGACAATAAGTCTCTTTGTCTTTTGTTGTAAAAATACCATTTGACACAGTTTTTATTCAGTTTCTCTATATTTTCTGTCATTCGTTCAAGTAAACAAAAATTAAAGTCAATATCAGAGACATATATGATAATCTTATCTGAGAAAAAACTAACTTGAAAGAGATCAGCTTGGAAGATGTAAAATTTTAAATCCTTCTTAAAAGTCACTGAAGTTACAACTAAATAAAACATCTGGGTTTTTCAATAACAGTCTCTTTTCGAAATAAATGCCCAGATGATACAGACAGAGATAGTAATTGAAAAAGGCTCCAATAGTAATTAAATTGAGTTAAGACAGCTGTTTTTGAGAATGCCATTTCCTTCCACTCCCAATGGCCTGTCTCCTAGTTTCAATGACTAACAAAACCAAAAAAGTACTTATAATTCTAATAGTCACTAAGTAACTGATGAAGTATATTCCTCTTTTGGTATTGTCACATGTATATACAAATAGCTCAGTGAAATGAAAGAGAAAATCTAGAAATAGATTCATGTACATACGGAAACTTAGCATCTGATACAAGCGATATTGAAATCATTGGGAAACGATGAAATGTTTGTTGTGAGATAACTGAATCACACCAAATAATCCAAATAATCACATTGCAAATAATAATACAACTATATGCAATGTATGATCCTTGATTGTGTCTGGGATTAAAATAATAAATAGCTGTGAAAGATATCATCAGGACAATTGGGGAAATTTTAATGTGGAGTAAATATTAGATAATAATAATGTTAAATTTCTTGAGTGTGAATCTGTATTTTGATTGCATAAGAGACAGATTTGTTCCACAGGAGATACAGACTACAGTATCCAGAAATGACGGTATTTCAATTTGCAGTTAATTTTCAGCAAAAGAATTAAGAAATATGGCAAAAATGTTAACTATTGATGCATTTTGGTGATGTATATAGTTGTCCATTGTACTATTAATATTTACTCTTTTTTTAAGGTATGCAACTTTTAACAATAAAATAACATGATTACAAATTGGTTCTGGAGTGGTTCTCAGGACTTTCTGCTGAGGTGTTCCTGATATGCTTTTCTTTACCACATACAGAACTGAGGGAAGCAACCTTGACAGTGTAGTTTGTGGTGGTTCTCACTCTGTCACATGTATAAAAATCATCCAAAGGTTTTGTAGCATGTTATATAATTGTAGATAGTAAACTAGTGAGCCAGTATTCCCATATAGTTGGGTTAGACTACAAAGCTCCAGATCTTAGTTGCTATTGAGCGATTGCAGATTGCTGCAGCTGAAACTGCCCTTTATGCAATTAATAAAGGGCCACAGGTGGAAACAGCGGTAGGGGAAATATATATATATATATAACCAACCATTGTTCTCTAGCTTGCTTTCCTATAATTGCTTACTCCTCAGGAGTCATATAGCTGATGATCATAAAGACTTTTAGCTTTCTTCATTGCTCTAATAGGTAACATCACCTTTGTGAAACCTAAGGCTAGTTTTTGAGACATCTTCCAGGCCTTGCACTGGGGGAGAACAGCTGACCCACCTAGACCAGTGGCCCACAGGGATGAACTGACTCAAATGGTCTTGCAACCCCCACCCACCAACTGACTCAGCAAAGAAGACAATTTCTACACCTATATGGTTCTGCCCTGAACCCAGCCAATCACCAGACCCAATTGCCTAGCCTTTTGCCTGTCAAACTATCTTTAAAAACTCTTTTTTTAAAATTTTCGGGGAGACGGATTTGAGAAATTACTGCCATCTCCTCATCTGGTGCCTTGCAAAATAAAACTCTTTCTTGGCTGTAACTCCTGCTGTGTCAGTGTACATATAACAATATGTAAAATAGATACAGAAGACAACAGTAAAAGACACAACCAGACCCTGGGGTTGAAGAAAGATCATATTAAGCCTTAATTGATGGTTTAATTAATTTGAATATTATTTAGGAGGCAAAGAAACGTTTACAGCAATTTCAATTGTCATAAATCCTTCTTTCTTTGCTTCTGTTTGGGCTACTCTCCTTGCTGAAATACCTTCCTTTGATCCTCCAGAAAGCTAAGCGTTCATGAAAACTCATTACAAATGTCATATCTTCTATTTTATTTTCCTTGAAACCTCTCTGTTCTGCATCCCTAAAAGCTAAATTAATTCTCACTTGTTTCTGTCCTCTTAGAATTATATTCATACCTTGATTTTAGAAGAATAATTAAAAATTTAAACCCTAGGCCGGGCGCAGTGGCTCACGCCTGTAATCCTAGCTCTCTGGGAGGCCGAGGTGGGCGGATCATTCTGAGCTCAGGAGTTCGAGACCAGCCTGAGCAAGAGTGAGACCCCACCTCTACCAAAAAATAGAAAGAAATTAAT